>JBBPOD010000020.1:0-49813 GCA_038091255.1 Tylopilus intermedius | reverse complement strand
GTGGTGGTGCTGGCACGGGAACTAGTACATCCAAACCCTTCGTCGACGACGCGCAGCCTGCCATGGAGCCAGCTTCAACGAAGAAGTCAAGCGTGTTGCAGCCACGCGCGATGCCGATCCCGCCGATCGTTGAAGAGACCTCTACGGACGAATCAAGCGAGTCTGACCTACGCGACACAGTTGGAGATCCTGATGCAGATGATGGACTTGTCATTAGCGGCAGCAGCCGCAGTGGTCTCTCCGAAAGTGAAGACGGATATGCGTATGAAGGAGGTGAGGCGGAAGTGGAGGCCGCGGTCGTATCATCAAGCGATAGTCAGTTCGACGATGACGAAGATTACCATCAACCCATCCAAGAAGTGCAAGTATACGAAGACGAGGACCCATTCCAGGAGGATGGTTTTGCAGATGAGGTAGAGGACGACAACTATCGCCCACCGTTGGGTGGGAGATTTGGCCGAATCAACGTCATGACTCCGATTACTGAGCGGACCTTCGAATTTAGCACGAGGGGGTTCCCGACACCATCAAGCACTACGGAAATCAGAGATAACGAGGAAAGGAGGGAACGTGGAGGACATGAAAGCGGTCAGTATGCTTTTGAAGTGGCGGAGAAGCTGGCCAGAGAGGTACGCGAAGAGAAAGAACAAGACGGCCAGCACGACATGCGCGGCGTTGTTTGGTCGGGCAGCGACCTTGAGTCTGTCGAGGAACGCACGGGGACGCTCAGCCTTCCGGACTCGCTTGCGGTCATGTCGGCCTTCAGACCACCGAATCCTTGTGTTCCTTCCGATCCACAGATTATTTCGACTCTCCTTTCGCTTCTCCCTGCAGATGGAGACTTCCATGACCTTAGGACCCAAGATGGAGGGATGTTGGATGGACTGCAGCGATTTGCAGCGCGTCTGGCAAGAAAGAGCGGGAAGGGCGGGTCGACGGATGATGACGGAATGTTGGTCAATCTCGAGGGGAGATCACTCAGAGTCTCAGGAAAGCTGGGAGAAGGGGGCTTCGGCGCCGTATTTTGCGCACGAGAGGTCACTAAATCTGGTGGCGAAGATGACGACGAGAATCTCGACATTGATGCAGATGAGGACGAAGACACCTCTTTGGTCGCGCTGAAAGTCGTGAAGCCCCGCAATCTTTGGGAATTCCACGTCCTTCGACGGATCCATAGGACACTCCCTGCTCCTCTGACACGCTCGATAATCATGCCCCACGCGCTTTACGCTTTCCGGGATGAGTCTCACCTCCTGCTGGATCTCTGCCCGCATGGTTCACTGTTGGATGCGGTGAACCGTGCTGGACCGGCGGGAATTTCGCAACAGGGGGCCTGCATGGATGAGCTCCTCGTCTTCTTCTTTACCATTGAACTTTTGCGTTTTCTGGAGGGTATACACGCCACCGGGTTTATCCATGGAGACCTGAAAATCGACAACTGTTTGCTCCGCATCGAGGAACTGCCGGAAGGAGTATCGTCTTTGTCTGGTATCTACCAGCCCAACGGAGAAGGTGGCTGGAAATACCGGGGCATTAAAGTCATCGACTTTGGGCGGACTATCGACACATCGCTCTTCCCAGCACGCCACAGTCAACAGTTCATCGCTGACTGGCCAACGGACGACCGGGATTGCTTCGAGATCCGCGAGGGACGGCCCTGGACGTATCAGACGGATTATTTTGGCCTTGCAGGGATCGTGTACTGCATGTTATTCGGGAAGTACATCGAGGCATCGTCGGTGACGCACACACCTGACTCTACGGATTCGGAACCGATTTACAAGATTGCCACACCCTTCAAACGGTACTGGCAGGCGGATATCCTGACGAGGCTGTTTGACATGCTGCTCAATCCTTGCAGAGTGCGAGAAGACGGGAGCTTGCCAATCTGCGAGGAGCTGGGAAGCATCCGGGTTGAGCTGGAGAGATGGTTGCAGAGCAACTGCAATCGGAGCAGTAATACGCTCAAAGGCTTGCTCAAGAAAGTGGAGCTGTCTTCGTATACGCAGTGATCCGATGTTGTACAGCAGGTAGTAGCAAACACGTCCAAATCTGATATGATAAGACTACTACCACCGCAGTCTTGACTGAGCCCTTCCTGTTCTACACCCACCAGCAATGCAGAACTATCGACCTCATCCTCATGTCGTTATCCCATACGATACCCGTAGACCGCCACCGAGTGCTGAGGTTTATTCGGGATATGGACTCCAGCCCGGCTCGGGGTCAAATAGCCAGGGTCTGCATCCATGGGACGCGACACCGTCAACGGCAAGACAGCCGAGGCAGCCGACAACCCACCTGAGCACTGAAATACCCCGCACACGCAGTCGAACTCGCAGTGCTCTAGAACCCGTGCCACCCACTCTCCTGCCAGTTCCCGAAACGCAAATATACAGATCTTCGTCCCAAAGACAGCCGGCGCATAATACAGCCCATGAGTACTACCACAGATCAACCAAGTCCGATAGCATCCACACATTCGAAGACGACTATAGCACCAGCAGTGGCTTCACCTCGCCCTTTTCCCCTTCCATCAGCCTTCCAACAGATGAGGTGGGATCTTTCCTTTACAGGTTGCATCGAGCGCCCTAAACATTTATTTGGCTCTAGACCGAAAGCAGGCTCAACTTGTTGAATCGAGAGCTGTCCAATCTTACGTATGTGACCTGGCCTTGTCTTGTTAGCGGTGACTGAGACTCTTACAGCCTCGACTCGGAGGAGGGTCTTCGACAGTTCCAGCGGGGCGAACTCGCAGAGAAGGACGAAGAGTGGTATCATCTCGTCCCTACTGAGGCACGTGAGGCTCTGGGAAAGCGAGAAGTGGAACGCCAATCTGTGCTCTTCGAGACATTCAAGTCTGAGCGAGATTATGTCTCCGATCTTCAGCTCATCAAGGAGGTAGTGTAGCAACAGCCTTTCCTTCCTTCCCTCTGACTCACGTATATCAAAGGTCTTCATGGAGCCTCTCATTTCGACCTCGCCATCGATAATCGGGGATGCAAACAGACAACATAACTTCATGTCCACCGTCTTTTGGAATCTGGACCAAATTTGTATTCGTCACGAGCGTATGTTGGGTGCCTTGTTTGAAAGGCAGCGAGAACAGCACCCTCTCGTTCAAAGTGTCGCTGATATCATCCTTGAAGGTAGACTCCTTTGCACATCCTTCTCGAAATTGGCTCACCGTTTATCAGCCACCTTTCAATTTCAGGGTGACTACGAATCATATATCAAACATTACCCCCTTGCAGAGCAACGGCACCGCACCGAACTCAAGTACAACAAACACTATCAGGAATTCATGCAAGAATGCTCACAAGATCCACGGGTTGCAAAGCGGGACTTGATCACCTTCCTTTCGCGACCTGTGACACGTCTTCCACGCCTCAATCTGATCCTTGAACATCTCCATAAGCTAACTGATGCTAATCACCCGGACTCTGAAGATCTCCCTGTAATATTATCTGTCCTGAACGACTTCCTGAAGAGTACGCAGCCGGGGATTGAAGCTGCGGAAAATAAAGTCAAGTTTTGGGATCTACGTGAAAGCTTGGTGTTCAACAAAGGAGAAATTATGGTAATGTACCTTTTCTTGCTCTTTCCTCTCCGCTAATGTTCTGTGTTAGGAACTGGACTGGTACAGCGATACCCGCTCACTCATTTACGCCAGCTCGTTGGCTCGCAAGTCGAAATCTGAAATGGATTGGAACCCTTGGTTTGACCTTTATGTAGCATTACTAGACAACTTTTGTAGGTATTTCTCTTGGCTAAAATCCTTCCGTCCCTGCTAATATCGCTGCAGTTCTGATAACGAAGGAAGAGAAACGAGGCGGTGTAATGTCGCGCCTAGTTGTAATCCGGGTACGCAACTTGTGTTCTCGCCTGATGTTCATGAATGGATGACGCGACTAGCCTATCCCATTGGAATACCTCAGGCTCGGTAGCTTTGAGGACCCTCGTGATAGCAGAAAAGAACGCGTCGAAGAAGGTGGTATACTAGACAGTTTTCGAGGGGCTTATCGCTCGATCTACCCATTTACAATCTATCACGCAGTCGAGAAGTCCACTCGGCGATACACACTATACGCCCCATCCGAACCCGTTAGAAAAAAGTGGTACGATGCTCTGGTGACCGCGAAAGGAGTGGATGATGCCAGACGTGAGGCGAATCAGGTATGCAACGGAGCCTTCAGTACGAACTCTTTGCTCACATCATAATTGACAGTGGTTTGCCCCTCAAGTGGTAGAGGACGGTGCCTTTCGAGTTCCAGGAAGTAAAATGGCCCGAAATACGGCAACGAAGAGGCCACCGTCTGGTCGAGTGACCCAAGTAGTAACTTTTGGTACGTGCGAATTGAATGGAGTAGGACGATTTCCTTATTGTTCTTAGTTGCTAGCGGTGGGAAAACCTTCATGGCGGTAGGCTGCTCAACAGGGATCTTTGTCGGCCGCAAGGGGGAAAGTAAGTATCTTAACTGCCATCCCAGGATTGCGGGCCCCTTATACCTATTGTTAGATTATCGGAAAATGCTGTCTTACGAGAATGCCGAGAGCATCGTTGTGCTTCAGAATGCCAACAAGATCATCATTCATCATGATAGTTATCTTCTATCCTATTCACTGGAAGTACTCGCACGAGTTGCTCAATACCAGGCGCCAGCAAGTAGCCTCGACGCGTCGCTTGAAACAATCGCTGGCCCCCCTGGCAATGTTCTCTGCTGCCGGGCCGGGCAGATCGGGGACAAGACCATTCGTAATTAGCCTTTACTCTTCCGCTGTTTCGTCTAAAGATTATTGTTTACAGTTGTTTATGCCATCAAGAACTTTATCCAAGTGACGATTCATACGCTGGAGGCTTGTAACCCTTCTGAGATTCGGTCACCTCGGGGTAAGCAAACGGGGTTTCTTTCTTTCCGCCCCTACGGTGAAGTACGAGGTGTTTTCTTTGCGGCGTATGAAAACTGACCTTCTGATCTGATCAAGGCCTTGTATGTTCCTAAAGACGTATTCGCTATTATCCCTATGGCCAAGACGATTGCGATTTGTACGGAACGCGGCATCGTTGTCGCCAACCCAGGCAGGTGGATAGCACTAAGTTTGCCATGCCATAGCGTGCCTCTCACGTTATTCCAGCTCCTCGACAAATATTGTCAACATTGTCCCGGACTTTGCCGACGCTTCTCATGATCCTGCAGTAGCAGACCTCAAAGCTCGATGTGAAAGCGCTAGACCTCTCGGGCTTATCAGACATGATGCCGCAGAACTTATGGTCATCTATGAGAGTGAGTAACAACATCGTCGTAGTTGCGCCGAATTTCAACCTAAGCCTGCGTGACAGCGATGGGTTGCTACATCACTAAGTATGGACGGCCCACCCGTGACGCCGCGTTCATCCGCTGGGAGATCAAAGCCACTTCTTTCGTATACCGTTCCCCTCATGTCCTCCTTTTCTCATCAGAATTCATCGAGATCAGGGATGTGCACACGAGCCTGCTCAAGCAAGTGATCGAGGCCGTCGATATACGTCTTCTCATCACGGCACCACTCTCGCGGGGGCCCCTGTTTGTCGCGATGCGCGGCGACAAGGACGACGGGGATGGGTTGAGTGATCGGATCGTTGAGCTTGTAGAAACTGCGGAGTTCACGCCCAAGGCGCCTGCTGCTGGACCGTTTAAGGCCGCAGAGGGGATATGGGATGAGTGGGACAGCATGTAACGACAGCAGGTTTACTGTCTTGCATGACTACGGATACTGGGTACTTTATGCTTCGTAATGGAATAATCCGAATATGTACAAGTAGGTACAATACAACCAGACTCTGATGGAATATCTGCACGTTTTTACCATTCACTGGGCCACCTTAATACCACTGTCTGTTCAGCAGGTGCTACCCCCTGAATTTGCACACCAAGTGACCCAGGACGCTTCAGCGTACCACTTCGCAAAGTGGACGGCGATGGCGAGAAATGGTAGGGCGCACGCCAAGAGGACAGCAACAGTAATGGGGGTCGACTCCACAATAGTCACGAGATTGAAGACAGCCATGCACATTATACCAAGAAGGGGGATGGAGTGGAGAAACCTAGACAACAAGGGAGCACGCTGCAGGCAAAGCCAAAGCTCGTGAGAGACAAAGCAACACAAGGTGAAAAGGAAGAGCTCACCTGAAGAAGCGGGTTACTGAAAGCAATATGAAGGTTAATGGTATAGACAAGAAGCGCTAGCGTCGCCGCTGCCAACGCTTGTGATGCTGAGATTTCATGGATGCTGCAGCCGCAAAGCTGTTTGCTTCACATCGATGTAGCGAAGAAACGACCCACGTGAGGAATGCCATGAGCTGTTTTCATGTGCATTTTAGTTCCGAATATCACGAGCAGAGACAAAGGAATGTACCAAGTTTAACGAATATTTTCGCAAGACCTCGAGCTCTCTTGCGAGCTCGACCGGAAAAGTAGGCTCATCCTGTATGATGGGAGGTGCCACTGGCAGCTCGCGAACGAGTGGAATATTGTGCAATGCCATAAGGAAAATAAAGGGGTTTTTAGACAGCTGTTTATCAACCACACGCGAACTTGTGGGGGTGAGGCGGATAAAACACTTATATACTCAAAGGATCCGAGCGGGAGGGGGCTGAGCATCGAGCATCTTTGGCGCAGTCGCCGCACATGGCGTCAACCTGCATGCGCCATCTCCTGGGACACGGGATGGAGCCAATCGGCTGCGGTTCGGGGGCCCCAGAAAGTCCCCACTGGCAGTCTAGACCTTGACAGCAATTCCGCGGTGCGAAAAAAATGCTCTCGAAGAATGAGAGTCTCGAACTTGTTCATAGGCGGGTCGATGAGTAGAACCCGGTGGCGTCATGCATCTATGCGGAAAGTGCTGTGGGTCTGGACTCTGGTCACCGATTCCACCACGGACGATGGTTACGAGCTGTGCAAAGGTGCAACTGTCAGTTAGTCTTTAAATGTAACGGCATGGGCCTCGAACATGCATTGAAGCGCCAGCTTCCAACTGAGGCAGCACAGGAGCTGAGGCGAGGATCTAGACCGCCTCTGTAAACCGGGTAAGAATGGGTAAATACGAGTTCATTGGTTTGGTCAGATGGATCACCGCGAGTCAATGTGACGGATGATCGTTGCACGTGCATTTGTTTGGTGTTTGTTTTGCCGACGAGTCAAAAAGTCGCGTGTCTCCTCTCCTCTGTTCATCCATGTCGAGATCAGTTTCCTGTCCTCACTCACAGCGTCCGCGCATAGTCGATCTCTAGAGCTTGTCAAGTGTCTCCATCACTCCCCAACACGCTCGCCCAGCTCACATTTCATCAGATGAGTCATTCGGATGAGGACCAGGATTCCCTCTTTGGCTCTCCCCCTCCATCCCCAGCCAGAGGTAGGTCACCGTCGCAGGAGATCTTCGTTCAAGGACACCCCACCATCGCCGTCCCAACCCCGGGAATAGGCAGAAAAAATGTGGGGACCATTGCACTTCCTGGTTCCCATATGTCATGTGCTGAACTACCAGCCGATCTCCCAGCTTCGAGCTTGTCACCTTCTCGACCTACCTCAAGTCATGATTCCTCGATCGGTGCACCGTCCAGTATCGCAGGGATCCCCACATCCGTTCACCCACCAGCGGTGACATCCCGCTCCTCCACTCGTTCTGCCCCTTCCAGAGCTTCCTCTGCAGCTGCCACTGTGCCCCCTGCATCCAGGAAACGAAGAACCCCAAAGTCAAAGTCCTCAACGCCAATTTCACCCGCACCACCCATCACCTTACCTGGACCAAATGAACCAACTCCACCAAATTTCCTTCGTTCGCAGTCCTCCTTACTTGGTCTTGCGGGTTTGGTAGGTTGTGTTAAGCCTGCACAGTTGTATTCCCATGGTCCCCAGCCCACTCCTCTCCCACAATCTCGCTCACAATCGCCAACACGTGGTTCGACACCAACCCATCCGATCGTACTAGATGATGATCAGGACATTCCACGCATCGGAAAACAATCATACGGTCAGCTCCAGATGCCACAGAATCTAGATCAGCTTGATCCGGTGACATTACGCTCAAATATCATGTCCTATCTCACAAAAGAAAAGAACATCTTTCCTGTCCTCGAGTCCTTAATCAAGCTTCTTGGCGGAGAACCACACCTTCCCACTGCGCCCTCTTCTCGACCATTCGCGCGACCGTATGGTCATGGTATTTTCAACCCACAGTCCTCTCCTTCTGTCACTTCTCCCGCTTTCTCAGCAATACCTTCCGCTCCCCCTACGAAACGTCGAAAGCTTAAACATGTACCCGCTGGTGCTGCTGATTGGGACGTTCCTTTCCCTTTTGCAGCTGGGGAGGGTCCCGAGGCGTATCACGATACTTGGGCACGAGACAGGGCGAAACAACTCGTGACTCAACTGCTGGGACTTGTGCAGGATGCCGCCAAAAGGGCTACTGTCAAAACCGCGAAAAGCGGCAGAAAGTCCTACAAGGGACGGACTAGTGCTCAGTCGTCAAGAAGTGCGTCCGTTGAGACACAGATCGGAAAGATCGACTCGTCGAACATCCGCAAGTCTCCACCCCAAACCAGCGCGAATTCGGAGGCTACCATGCTTGGGATGTCGATGGATAGTTTGGGGCATCATTCAGGAATCCCAGGCACCGCTAGCCCTCCGGCACCTGCTTCCATGGACAGAACGTCTGTGGATTCGGAGAGTACGGTCGAGGGAGGTAGTTCGACGGTCTCCTATGATTACTCTGCATTCGAAGAATGGCTGTCCCAACTCCAACAATGCATGCCATTTGAGATCAACGCGCCTACCCCAGAATTGGATTGGGCTCTTCATTCATCGGCACCCCTGGATTCTTCCGCCCCATGCCAACCACTACATGTTCCAGCCTCACATCCTGCACCAGATGAAGCCATCGATCCCGCCTTATTGGCTATATCTCAGCAATCCGCACTAGCACCTCGATCTCGATCGCCGACTTCGCCGACGTCCACCATCCTACCGGATGAGACTCCGCAAGTGCTGGACATCCATCCAACCTCACCTACGTTGGCACACTCTCCGCGCACCTCGTTGAGTTCCCTCACAGAACCACTCACACCCCTCTCCGAGGCCTTCGGCGATGTCCCATCTAGCACAATAGCCCTTCAAGACACCCTTCGTGGTATGCACTTGGATCCCATAACCACACAACTTCATACTCACAAGGCTCGTTTTAGATTTCACTCTCCACCGACCTGTCGAGAAGGAGGTTCCCTTTCCAGATCGAACCATGGCGATCCCCCCCTCTCCAACAGAGTCTCCGGAGTTTCCTCGCATCCCTGCAGTACAGAAAGGAAAGGCTCGGGATGCCAGTGTCGGTTCCTCCGCGTTACGCCGATCTACTCCTGGCGGGGGCTCTGCATCCAGAGGTACGCTCGATAAGCAGGCGATCCTCGAGCGTGCACAAGAGCGTCGGAAACAGCTTGTTGCGGAGGTCGAGCGAACCAAAGTCGAGATATGGGAGACGACTGTCGAAAATGCAGTGTTGGTACACTTTATCAGGGACGTGTCGTCGTGATGAATGTATACGGCCATGTACATGCGTGGAATAGGGACCTTCAGAGGAAGAAGGGTGCCGCTCTGAGTGTGGTTTTGAAAATGGTTTTGAGCGTGCCAAAACCACGTTGTACTTTGATATCACCGGCTTTGCAGTCGTTTTGGATTTCGATTTGCGGCAGCCACGGCAGAGTGTTGTCGGAGTTTAAATAACACTTAAAGCTTTGGCCGCACTGGCTAGCGTCCCGAGTCACAGATGGCGCGGACGGCTCAGCTGGCCACGTAGACATGTGCCCATCCCATTACATAGCTAGTCACAGGTATATTTACAGTTCTTACTAGGCATCATAATTACAATATAGCTCCAATGTCTACTACGTATTCCTCCCTTTGTCCGCAGTGCGTGAGGGTGAGTGGTGGCCTCATATCGCAACTCGTCGGCAAGAAAGCCATGTTCGTCGGCAGCACCACGTCTTCCTCCTCCTCCTCTTCGTCGTGTCATCATTTTCAAGACAGGGGGCGGTAGCATGGCACACATGGCACACGTAGCTGTCGTTGTGTCGCGAAGGGATCGGCAGTGGTGGTAGCACGGCGCACGTGATGTCCTCGCTGCGGCTCTCGTTGCGTGACAAAGGACACTGGTAGCAAAGCGGGGCGTGTTATCTGCATCACCGTTGTGTCTTCACCCTACTCCTCGTTGCGTAGCAAATGGCCAGGCGGTGGTGGTGACGTTGCGTGTGGCATGCGTCGTCCTTATGGCTGTCATCGTTAGTGTGGCCTCCTTCGCACGCAGCACACCCCGTTGCCATTGCCGTCGAGGTTGCATCCTTGACTTCGTCCTTGTGTGGCGAAAAAACAGGCGATGACACGCGTCGTCGGCGGAGTAGCCTTCAGGCCGGGAGCCTTATTGGAAGATCGAGAGATGCGCTTGGAGTTGGCCTTAGGTCCTACCATTTCGTAGTGAAAATGAATACGAGCGAATGTGGATGAGGTTGAGAGGTGAGACGAGCCTTGCTAGGTGTCGCCATGTCAGTGCCGGTGCCGCGGCAGATTCAGATTCAGACTCAGCGTGTTGATGCCGGTGTTGCCGAAAACCACTGCAAAAACGACTCTCAAAACGGTCCTCAAAACGACCCCAAAACGGCACCCGTTTTCTACTCTGAAGGTCCCTATTAATGAACGGAGAGATTCATACAGCAACTCGACAACATGCTACAACGTATTCAGTCGTTTTACATGAATGGTACATACACACAACATGAAGGTGCCCGATTAAAAATATCCATCACGAAAGATCGTCGACTTGAGCTTGCGCTTGGACTGCTTGCACGCCTTTGCCGTCTGACCTTGCTTTCTGGCCCTCTTCATCCATTCTTCCCAGTGCTTCGTTTGCGTGTACCATGCATTGGCGCCAAGCGCGTCCAGGCCCTCATGTTCGCTCAAAAAATCCTGAATCTCCACCGCGATGTCCTTCGCCCTTCCCCTCGCATGTTGCGCCCGATGCGCAATACTCTCCGCCATCTCCCAAGCCATCTCCTTGGAGAGCTCAGCGCTCGCGACGACCGCCTCCGAAGCGTCACTAAACCATTTGGTCCCCATCTCCCTGATCTCCTTGGCTCGTTTCCTAGCGCGCTCGTTGCGTACATGCAGTGTCTCCTTGATCTGCTCCAGGGACTCCACACTCTTCTCCCACTGTCGCACCGACTGTTCCATCAACGTCGTCGCCTGTGCGAGGATGATCTGAGTTTGTCTGGAGATCGCTTGGACGAGGGCGTCGAGGGCGTCGAAGATGTCCTGCATGTCCAGATCTTGATTCACGACCGAGAAGGCAACGGTGGCATATCCTTTGACAACGCCTGAAACGGAGGTATGGACCAAGGCAGAAACCACGTCGCTGGTGGTGGCCAGATCGGAAGGGTGAGAAGTGGTGGGGCTGGTGTTTGATATCACCGAAAGCGCCTTCGGCCGATTGTCTGGCGGAAGCACAGAACGAGGTGGTTGCAGTATGAGGTCCTGAGATAACTTCGAACGTTCCGACAACGTTGACGGAATTATGCGCCGGAAGTTGGTGGGATTCGCATACGACAATGTCATTGACGTCGAGTCTGTGCAGAAGACTGACAATGAAAAGTCCTTGGGAGACGAAGGGATAGCGACGGCCGAGCTGTCCAACGTTGTAGACGGAGGGAGGCGCTCTCGATAGGGTGCTGGTCGCAGCATTCGCCAAAACGAAGCGGAGGAGTAATTAGGACCGAGATTTGCAAGAGAGGGAGAAGTGAAATGTTGCAGAGAAACCGGAATAGCGGCCCGAACAATTACTCCAAGGAGTAGGGAAAGAATAGCGATGCTGCGAACCCCATGAGTCACTCACGTAAAACCGGTGGTAACGAAACCTACATCGTCAGGGCATGTGTGCTAGTCATTAATCCCTTGGATGTGTTATTGTCACTGGACCACAAACGAGAGAAGGCCCGATAAGCTCGTGATGAATCTATTAAGTGGATTGAATCCTTGTCAACTATGGGTGACTCTTCTGGCGCAGTGATTCGGAGTAATTGACGGTCGGGAACGTTGAGCATCCCCCATGAGCCCTGAGGAAGGTCTGCATCATCCATATCGAGAGAGGCAAGTTCGCCAGAATACGATGATGAAGCTAAAACTGGTAACTGAAGCACGTATTCGGGGAGACGTAATGGAGGGCATGGCAAAAGGACGATTGCGACGGGACGAATAGATGAAAGATCCATCAAGGTCAGCTAGACGGAGTTGCAGTCAGTTCACTGTTGAAAAGTATACAAAACCTACGTCATCGGCCATGTCATAAGGACGGAGCGTCCCGTCGAAGACAGTAATAGTGCGGGGGAATCCGCGATCATGCTTAAAGGAACCGGAAACAGTCAACCGGCGAATAGACCCTTGTAAACCGTCGAGGTCGCCGCTGATGGTGAGACCGGCACCACGTGCGACCTTTTGCAGGACCTCGTTGACGATAGACCACTTGAAAATGGTAGGGAACCCATAAAGGAAAACCTTGAGCTCCGGCCCGGATGGAGGAGCAGATGTTGCTTGCAGCTCGGCGGGGAGTGACTGCGAAGCGGAGAGCATCTCTTCATCGTCAGCTTGATGTGCGGCTGGAGCATCCGGTTCGACGGGAGAGGGAGTGGTTTCGGAGTTGGGTCGAACCTCGTCGTAAGATGTGCTGAGAAGCTCTGTACGGGAACTGTGGATGGGATCCGGAAAGGATAAGCGAAGATCCCGAGAGGAATTGTGGACGGTAGAGGCATGAAGGGAGCTGGAGCGTGATGCGCTGAGGGTGCTGACCATGCTTTGATCGAGACCCTCATTGATGAGGAGCTCCTCAGGAGAGGGTTCTTGGACAGGATCCAAGTCAGGATTAGCCGGGGGCTGAGAAGCGGAGGGCACGTGGTGATTTGGCGCAGGGACGTCATTGGGCATGCCCTCGTCGGCGCTGTCGTCAATGAGGCCCTCCCAAGCGTCGACGTCTCCATCGCGGGAGCTGCCATAGCTCAAAGAAGAGCGCCTCGACCTGGAGCGAGAGCGATCCTCCTGATCTGTCTCTCTGGAAGAATATATGGAGTCGTTGTCATCTGAATCCCTGTCTGTGCTTGCGATGTCGAGCCAGTCAGAGTCAGAGTGACTGTCGTGCTCTGAAACGGTAGAAGTATCAGTAGGAGTGGGCATTGCTGATGGACGTTGTCATGAAAGGGGCGACCGGGACTACGCAGCCCTTTTGTAAGTAGCCACCCTCTTTGGCTTTGTTTGACCCTCTGCCAGTAACACGCTTCCACAGCCCATGACTCCCTTGACTGACCTCCCACAGGACCTCCTCCTCCTCGTACTCGTACACCTTCGCGTAGAGGACGTCCTCGCGCTCATGCAGGTCATTGGACATGTCTTTGAAGACACTCTACACCGACACTGATCAGCGACACGCAGACATGTCGTGTCATGCACGCACTCGCGTCATCAGACTACCTTTGGCACACGCTTCTTTCCGATTGGGATATTCCTTTGGACATCCCCCCGAACACGTCCCTTGCCTCCCTCCCCAGCCACCTCTTACGACTCGCCGCTGTCAAATCTCTCAAGCTGCACAACAGATGGCGGAACCCCCATCGTGAGATGCGTCATGCTCAGCGCATCATCGCAGAGAACTTCTCCTTTGTCGACGGCATGCGTTTTCTCCCCGGCGGTCGTTTTCTGGTTACCCTTCAATATGAGCAGATCGGAAGAACATACATCACACTCTGGTCCATCGCCGATTGGAGTGATTGCAGCTCGATATTCAAAGTAGTTGTCGTGGGACGGGCCCGATTTTTGCATGCCCACCATCACCATCAATTAGAACAGGTCACGATTGGCATTGCATTTGCACGCGGCCCGACCGAGCAAGTGCCCTGTCGCTCATCATGCAATCGGCAGCTAATGTTCCCAGATCCATTCGCGTCTACAATGTTTCTTTACGAGGCGACGCCTCAACTCCCCCCTCTTTGGTGTTCGAGGCCAAACCGGAGGGACTCAATCCCATGGGTCGCCTAGCGGATATGAAGATAAACGGCGAAGTTATGATTGCAGTGCTTGCCCCTTTGACTTCATCACGAGAACATGAAGGCCAGATCCTGTGCATAAACCTGGCTTCGAGAGCCACCGTTATCCTTGATTGTCCAGATTGGGTAAGGATGCTCTTATCGGAGAGCGTTGTGCTGATGAACGAGATAGTCGTTCGCTTGGAGTCGTCTCAAAGCTTTCCGGCGATGTTTGGCTGTCACCACATCGCGCTATACCCCGCGACACACGACGGCTTGCATATCTTTTTATGAGCCGCCATCCGTCATCGTCGATGATCCTTCGTCATCTTTGCCCTGTTGGCCGGACAAAGTGGCTACGAAATGCTCGCTGATGGCCAGCACGTCGTGGAATTCAAACGAACCGCTGGTCTTTGAGTTATCCGATGACGTACCCACCTATAACACGGAAACATGCGCTTTTACCATGCTCAGATATCCGATCCACATCCAGCCCACGGATGTCCAGAACCCATCGATCGAAATAATTCGCGTCTCGTTCGATGGTCGCAACATTGAATGTAACCACGTCGTCGTAGCCTGTCATTCCATTCCGTCGGCGGGGGAGGTCCGGGTGTCCCACTCAGGCAAGCGGGCGGTCTGGCTCAACCTGGATGTTCATACGCATGAGTGTACACTGATGAAGTTTGCGTCGGGGAGGCGAGATGATGGCGAGTCTGGGTCATGTATCTCTACGCTGATGCCACCGCTTTCTGGACTGCCGTTCAATCTGCGAGATTTCCATGCGTTTGTGCTCGATGAGATTTCGTGTAACATGGCAGTTGGATTACCGACGGGCGAGTTGTACATTCTGCATTATATATGACTCGCAGTAGCCCCTATAGACTTGGCACGTGAGCTTGATCGCTTGACTTGTTACACTCGAAAAAACCCAATAACTCGAACACGACCGCCGCGTCCCTGATCGATGTCGGACGTGTCTCGTCTAATGGACCTCGAAATCGATCGCTTCGTGCAGGCAATTCTCATTGCCTTAGATCCATCGCAGCTTGTACTCCATCAACAAGCCCTTGAATACCTCTCGGACGTACAGCAAAACGTACACGAAACATGGCGTCTGGCTTTGACCGTTTTCGTAGAGATGGACCCCCAATGCCAAGGTCGTAAGTATCCTCCACAAGCTAGATTTTCCTCCCTCCGCATGTTGGACGAGTTCATCGATAACCGGTGAGCATGCAGCGTTGTGTGCACCCGATGGGCATCGGTTATCCTAACGCACAGCGTAGGTTCGAGCCACTCGACGACGAAACATTCCAAACGATACAGCAGTCCATTCTATCCTACATACAATCCGAATATGTTTACGGTCCTGCGGAATCCTCGGCAACATGTGTGTCATTTGCTGTTCTCCTATCCCTTCCTCTAACTTCGTCATTTCTCTCAGTCTTGCGCAACAAGTTCTCGCATACGCTCACGTTATTCTTTCTCTGCACCTACGTGGAACAGTGGCCCACCTTCTTCACCGACCTGTTCTCTCTACTTCGCGTGGCGGAATCAGGCTCCGAGCCAAAATTCAATCGCCACGTTTCTTTGCTTTTATTCCACCTCGTCCTTGAGATTTCAGGAGAGGTCGCTGATCAAACTATCAAGTCTGCACGCACGTTCAACCCCGTTCGACATACACGAGATGCCCGTGTGAGAGACGCTGTGCGAGAACGCGATGCTTCCTTGATCAACCAAGCCGTTTTAACCATCATCGCCGACAGCGCTGAGCGCATGGCCATACTACGCAAGTCAGAGGATGTGGATTCAAAAGCTCTGGGCGATGCAGTTGAGGTTGTCGATTGGGGTGTGCGGACGTTCGGATCCTACGTTGGTACGTAATAAAGGCTTCGGCCAAGGAGAAAGTCGAGTGCTTATTGTTTCCATAGGTTGGATCGACATCAATTTGACTGTAACTCCTACTTCTGTTCCCTTGCTCTTCACGCTTCTCTCCGACCCATCATTGCCCATCCGACTGGCGACATCTGCTGCGCTGCTTCGCATTGTCTCCAAAGGCTTGAAGGAGCCGGACGACAAGTTGCAGCTGATAAAAGTCCTCTCTCTAGGGCAGGTCATCGATGCACTGGAAGCAAGAACACGCGAGCAACAGATACAGCGTGGTTCGGAAGAGGACGAGGGAGAGGAGTCGTATCGCGAAGCGCTTGGGAAGCTCCTGAATGTGCTGGGTTTGGAAGTTATGAAGTTAATTGACGTATGCGTTTCTGTTCCACCCGAACCTCTTCCATCTCATGCGTTTCCATAGGACTGCCCAAAGCTTGAAGTAGTTACGGAGGCAAAGCGTTTGCACAATCAAATCATGCCCGTCATGCTATGCTTTCTGGCCGACGAATACGACGACACTTGTTCAACTGTGTTTTCATTACTGCAGGCCGTGCTCGCTAACGTACGTAACGCGTCATACTCGATCGAGCTGGAACTAACTCGTGTACAGTACAAGAGAATCAGGAAGGTGTCCTCGGACCCGTTAGACGACGCTACTAGGTCATTCCTTCGTTCACTACTGGACATCATTATGCAAAAAATGAAGTGGGTCAAAGAGGAGGACCCCGCAGATCTGGACGAAGACGATATCGTGGCCTTTGAAGGCCTTCGAAAGGTAAATGGTTTGTGATGTCTTTCTGCAGTTGCTAATTCATTGAGCAGGACCTGAGAACATTTATGGACTCTATCTTGACCATAGAACCTGATCTTGTCACTGCTGCTGTTCGAGCATTGGTGCTTGCAACGCTTTCGGCATATAGCAGCGGTGTTGCCGTGGAGTGGAACGACGCAGAACTGGCTGTGTACCTCGTGTATATCTTTGGAGAAATCAGCAAAAGTGTGTAACATTAGTTGTCTGCTGCCGCCACGCTCACGTTTCCTTAGGTGGCGGTAAAGGTCGCTCGGCGTTTTGCTTAGCGCCCGCGATCCCAAAAGAGAAGAAAAGAGAAGTCGACTACTCTGAGTACCCTCTGACCCCACATGGCGAGATTTTGTTGGCACTGGTGCAATCCGGGATTTCGGCATATCCACATCGTGCAGTTGTTATGCAATTTTTCGAGACCATAGCCAGATACGGCGACTTTTTCAAGATTCGGAAAGACTGCATTATGCCAGCAATGGAAGCCTTGATCAGTACCCGGTGAGTGTTGCAAGACCTTTTTCATCCTGTTGCTCAATTCTTGCAAAGGGGACTTCATAATACGGACGAGTCCGTTCGGTCGCGAGTGTTCTACCTTTTTCACAGATTCATCCGAGAAGGCAGAAATGAAATTTCCCCCGAGCTTGCAATCAGCTTGCTCGAAAATATTAGGGATCTTCTGGTCATCCATATCGAAGTACCCAAGATTGAAAGTCCAGAAGATGATCCACTCACGGAAGCCATCAAGAATCCAGGACTATTTGATTCGCAACTGTATATATTCGAGACCGTCGGTGTTTTCCTCTCCTTGCTCTCCAAAGCACCAGAGCAGCAAGCTAGTTTACTTCTGTCAATTGTCACCCCTTTGTTGGAGGACTTGTCGACCAACATATCGGTGGCCAAGGGGGATACAGGTGTGATACCCATTTTGCACATTCATCACACCATCATGGCGCTCGGGAATATCGCAAAGGGTTTCCCAGATTACCCATCCCCTGTTCCCGAAGGATATACTTTTGCTCCTCTGGAGGTATTCCGGCAAGTTGCGCAGGGCATTCTCCTTTCGCTGGAGGCTTTGAACACAGTCAAGTGCGTGCGAGACGCGGTAAACAAATTTCCAACTCTTCGATGACTTCGCTGGCTGATAATTCGAAGACCAGGCACGCGTTTGCTCGAATCATCGCCACTACTGGGTCCAATGCAACGCATCTGATTCCTCCACTGATGGCTAACCTTCTTATCCATTTTGAGCCGTCGGAACTGGTTGACTTCATGAATTTCATCGGGCTGCTGATACATAAGCTCCAGGTGAGTGTATACTATCACACGGCTGTCTGATTTCTGAATAGTTCGCGACACAGAAAGACATGTTCAATGTTTTAGACGAACTTCTGGGCCCGCTCAATGCTCACATTACTCAGCTCCTGTCCCAACCAGTCTCTGGTACCGATGACAGCGTCGCCCATGTAGACACGAAGCGCTCGTATCTGGCGCTCCTCACCAGCGTGATATCATCTGATCTTCATGATGTGGTCATTTCTGAGCGTAAGAATGTTTTTATCCTCGCGTTTTTATGTGTCTAACTCGTTTGGATAGGGAATAAAAATGCATTGGAGTCCCTCCTTGAAACTGTCTGTCAGTTCGCTCAAGATACATCTGATCCGCACAGCCAAAAGGCTGCATTCTCTTTCTTTGGACGCTGCGTACAAGTCTGGTGTAATCCACAACCATCTCCGACCGGTGCGAATGCTCCGAGACCACAAACTCTACCTGGATTCGAGCGCTTCGTTTATGAACGTTTAGTCCCCACGGCGTTTGCGGTATTGTCTTCACCTCAATTCAATCCCAAGGACGGACAAATGCTCATGGTGAGCCAATTGACCTCGTGCGTAGCATAGGAACTGACCTCGCTCGTCAAAGGTGCTGCTGGAAATAGCTAATTTCCTGCAAGTGGTTTGCAAAATTAGGGGCACAGAAGCCCATGACTTTTTTGTGAGCGTGTTTCTACCGTCGCAAAATTGGCCGCCAGACATGGCATTGGAGTTCAGTGGAAAGCTGCGGGATTTGGATAACAAAGCGTTCCGAAAGTACTTTTCCGAGTTCGTGAAAGCATCGCGTTCTCAGGGTGCCTCGTAGCATACATGTTAGGTACTACTACGTAGCTGGGAAGGTCGAGTCTTTTTTGGCAAAGGCTTTGGAATCTAACAAGTGTAAACAAATGATCCCTACTACAACCAAGGTACGCTGGTACATATCTGAGGAATGGCTTCAAGTGAGTTTCGTGACTCGTTTGTGTGTTTGCCATCTGACAGTGTTGCGTAAAGCTCGCCGTGCCACCAAGCCTAAAATCGTGGGTGACCACCTCTTCCTAATGCACCGCACCTGACCTTCCTGCCTAACCTAGAAAGCACCACGAAAGGTACGCCTACTCCAGATCACCAACGAGAATTTCGAACTGAGAAGCCCCAGCACGAAGCAGAAGTATCTGCCGAGGAAACATGGAATCGTCTATCAAAGAACATACGCGAGATCCATAACCACAATGCATCCAAGCTCTCCTTCGAGGAAAACTACCGGTATGCGTACAACATGGTCCTCTACAAGAGTGGTTCCATGCTATACAAGGGCGTATGTCAGCTTGTGACGGAGAACATCGAAAGACTCGCCCAGGAGGAGATCGTACCCATGTTCCCCAGCGGTGGCAGCACCGATCCGATGCAGCAGGGCCAAGAAGCGGAGCTGCTGCTGCGTGCGCTGAGACGGGTGTGGGATGACCACACTGGCAATATGTCGAAGCTGCGGGACCTTCTCAAGTACATGGTAACGTTCGTTCCTCGCGGCCCCGTGCACGAATGACTCACGCCTGCCCAGGATCGCGTGTATACGAAATCGAACGACGTGCCCGAAATATGGGACGCGGGTTTGGAGCTGTTCTTGAAGTGCATCATCCGCCCTCCGATACAGGATCATCTCGTCTCGGCCGTGCTGACGCTGATTCAAATCGAGCGCGATGGCTACGTGATCAGTCGCTCGGTTGTCAAGGAGTGCGTGGATGTGCTTCTCCAGCTCGTGGTGGATCATGAAGCGAAGACGGTGTACAAGCGAGATCTCGAACCAGCCATCCTCGCATCCAGCGAGACGTTCTACAAAGCCGAAGGGCAACGTCTGGTGTCCACCTGTGATGCGCCAGAGTATCTCCGCAAAGTCAGTCTCATGCTTGCGTGGCTGTCGCGATCATGCTGATATCGTGTAGGCTGAGGGTCGGTTCGAGTCGGAAACGTCGCGCACACATCACTACCTGTACTCCCAAACTGGACCCCCGTTGCTCAGGACGATGGAAAAATATCTCTTGACCGAGAACCTGGCCACCGTCATCAACATGCCCAACTCGGGACTCGATTCGATGATCGATTTAGATAAAATAGAAGATCTGAACCGCCTTTTTCGACTCTTCACCATGGTTCCCACTGGCCTTCTGACGCTGAGACGCTCGCTCAAGGACTCCGTCTTGCGCCGAGGCAAGGACATCAACCAGTCTTCTATTGCCACCGACGGTGCGGAAGACGTTGACGTGGACGCTGACGGGGTGGATGTCACAGCCACCGGGCCCAAAGGCAAGGGCAAGGGAAAAGCCCGGGCCGCACCTCAAACCCTCACGCTGGCGTTGAAATGGGTACAAGATGTTCTAGATCTCAAGGACAGGTTCGAACGATTATGGAAGGAGGCCTTTGAAAGCAATCGAGAGGTCGAGAGCGCTCTGAACGAGGTGCGCGTGTACGCGCGGCCGGTCATTTCCTTGCGCTCATGGCGTTGCACAGGCATTTGAAGACTTTGTCAATCTCAATGAAAAGGCCCCCGAGTTTATCTCTTTGTTTATTGATGAAAATCTCAAGAAAGGTCTCAAGGGCGTACGTTGATATCTGATCTCGCAATCTGTGGTTACTCATTATTACTATTCAGAAAACAGACATCGAGGTCGACTTGGTCCTGGACAAAACCATCACGGTTTTCAGATACATAACAGAAAAGGACGCGTTCGAGCGATACTACAAGAATCACCTCGCCAAGCGTCTCCTCTATGGCAGATCTGTTTCTGATGATGCGGAACGTGGCATGCTGGCAAAGCTTAAGGTCGAGTGTGGTTATCAATTCACGCAAAAGCTGGAGGGGATGTTCCACGACATGAGGCTTTCCACCGAGACCATGCAAGGTTATCGACAACACCTCCAAAACACGTCGGTAAGTTGAGCGACTGTTGAGATTTGAGAGAATGCTCAGTCCCCCCGCAGCCCCTTTCGCTTGAAATATCGGTGACAGTCATGACCTCGACGTTTTGGCCCATGTCACACACGGCATCTACATCCGTCTTGCCAGAAATCCTGTCTAAATCGTGCAAATCCTTTGAGCATTACTACCTCTCTCGTCATTCAGGCCGCAGGTTATCATGGCAACCATCCCTCGGAAATGCTGATGTCCGCGTGCAGTTCAAAGCCCGGAAACATGATTTAAATGTGTCCACGTTTGCCCTGATCATCCTGCTCCTTTTCGAGAGCTTGGAGGACGACGGTTTTCTAACGTGCGAGGTACGCCGTGCCGCTGTCACGACGGGGATCAACGTCCTGACCGTTCCCGCAGGAGATCAAGTCCACGACGCTGATCCCAGAACACGAGCTCCAACGCCATCTCCAATCCCTCGCCTGCGCCAAGTACAAGATACTGAAAAAGCACCCGCCGGGACGCGATATCAACTCCACCGACGCGTTCTCCTTCAACAGTGGGTTCACCTGTCCGATGCAACGGATCAAGATTGGGACCGTGTCCGCCAAGGTGGAGAGTACGGAGGAGCGGAAGGAGACGCGGGAGAGGATCGACGAGGAGCGGCAATACCAAACGGAGGCAAGTCTGCGCGGGGCATTGCGGTGTTTGTTTGGTCCGAGTGTAACTCGATTCCTTAGGCATGCATCGTCCGCGTCATGAAGGACCGAAAACAAATGACACACAACGATCTTATCAACGAGGTCACACGGCAGCTGGCAACGCGGTTCCAGCCCAACCCACAAGATATCAAGAAGCGAATTGAGACACTGATAGATGTGAGTACTGGTCGCAAGTGTTGTGCCGTCGCCCTGTTGACATGTACCTTAGCGAGAATATCTGGAACGCTGTGACGATCGCAAATCGTATAAATACCTAGTACGTCTGTTCCTGCTCACAAAAACTGCGATACAACTTATGTTCGCCAAGGCATGATTTCAAGACGACGTGTACTTTGACCTCGTACTTAATCTGTCCTGTCACTAATGCAAATGATAGTGTACTCAACGATGGCTTTCTCACTTTGCCTCAAAAATCAGTATAAGACATCATTTATGATAGAACTACATATCACAGCTTGACATGAAATGTAGGCTCAGAAGACAAACATTGGAAGATACAGGCCTCAATTACCACGAGAGACAATCGCAGGATGACAAGTCCTCGACCATGACAAACAGGGTCACAGGAAGACGAGTTCTCAACCGCAAAAGACCCACAGAACCAAGACCCACTTCCTCCACCGTACCGTCCTCCAAGACTTGAATGGCCTGGGGTAATTGATTTGGGCTTACGAAACGGGTTATTCCCGTACTCAGGTAGCTTTAGTGTGGGCTTTAGGCGCACGTGGCCAGTCGGCACACCATTCCAACTGTAACACGCAGCAGCCATCCCCGCCGACACCGCACGCCACCCAGGCTGACAAGTGACCATCAGTGAAAGCGAGCTGGGATCAAGGAAGCAACACTTACTCTCCACTGACCTTGTGAGGGCCAGTAAAGTACTATCATCGAGCGCAACCAATGAAGGAGCGTCGATGAACATAAGGTTGGAACCGTCGCTACGAATCGACGCTCCTCGCACATCGCGCAACCCGGGGTATGAACCCGGCAGAAGACGACGTATCAGACAACGGAATGTGGCTGGATAATGCGCATGAGCAGTCGAGTCAGGGTCGGTTGGTGGTGTCAACGTACCAGTGTTAGTACCAACAACGCCGAAGGGGTTTCCCGAAGAAAGAGGGAATCAGATCAAGCCGAATATTTATACTGGCTGATCTCGCCTTAGGGCTGGTCTTTCCCACGGCTCTCGATATGGAAAACAACACAAGAATGTTAATTAGTTGGATATCTCTACTAGTACTGTGAATCTAGCAGCTACAGCTCGTCTCTCTTGGGGATCCCAGACCCGTGAAAGACCTCACTGAGTTCTGTCATGGTGAGGGGTCAGTCAATCAGCTTTTCAAAGGTCGGCAATAACTCTTACTTCGACGCATGTCTGAGCTGAGCTCCACAGGGAGAACGACATTGTATTCTACATACAGGCTGCCATGCCCGGACTGTTCAAACAGGGGCATCCCCTCCCCTTCGAACGCCTGCACGTAGCCTGGGGAATGTGTCAGAAGAACAAGGAAATATCACATGCAGCACTCACCGGGCTGTGTGACACCTGTCCGGTCAATCTCTACTACATGCCCATCAAGGTGTGTGATATTGCGTTGGAAACCTAGTAGTGCCTGTAAAAAATGTAGCGTGGTTTCAATATATTCCAGCTGCAAGGATGTAGCACGTACCTCATCGATGCCAATGGTCTCCCGCCAATAGAGAGTGCTCTCCTTCCTCCGCCAGCCGCCATCCTCCTTTTTACTGCGTACGCGAATGATGACATCGCCAGGTTCCCAGTCAGGGCTTTCATCTCCCTCTCCGTCGAAGACTACATCATGTCCTTCGGGCATGCCGGGGTCGATATCCAACGTATATTCTTGTATGTGCTCGATGACTTTCTCGCCCTTGCAATGTGGGCATTTCTTTACGATCACAGTCCCGCGACCACCGCACTCATTGCACGTGGTCTGGGTTTGCGCAAACATGCCAGGGAATATTTGTTGCTTGATCATCTTGACACCAGATCCTCCACATCCGCGGCAGGTGTGGATGTCACCATCAGATGCGGCGCCAGAACCTCTGCAGTGATCGCAGAGAACATTTTTTTTAATTGAAAACTAAGATAAAAACGTCAGCTCCCACGATGATCAAGCGAGTATGAAAACGCACGTCGATATTAGCTCCCTTGTACCTAAGTCGAAGATAAGATTATGCGAACAGGAAAAGGACCGGAGACACATACATATCGCCAAGGGAGACCTCGAATTCCATCATTACTGTTGGCCCTCGACGTGTTTGCTGTTGCTGTGCAACTGTGACGTGGAGGTGAATATGTAGCACACGAGGCTATGAATCACTCACAACCACCGCCAAAGAAATTGGAGAACATGTCAAACGGGTTGGCATGGTGTTGTTGCCCGCCTTCGTGCGCACGTAGACCTTCCTGTATATGATTGTTAGCACATGCCGGGAGAAGGAATGGCTGTTCTACCTCGCCATGCCGGTCATAGATTTGTCGTTTCTGTGGAATAAAATGAGTGCCAAGCTCATTCGAGCGATGTCACGACTCACGGTTTGGTCCGAGAGCACCTCGTAAGCTGGAACCACCGTCAGCCCTGCCTAGACACATTTCACGGGGGATAGGATGTTACCGTGCGCTATCTCGACGAATTGTTCTTCTGCGCCTGGATCCTTGTTCTTGTCGGGGTGGTATTTGCGGCTAAGACGTTTGTAGGCCTTTCTTATGTCCTTTTCCGAGGCATGCCTGGACACTGAAAGCGAAACGTCAGTCAAGAGACCGGCTGTGCCGTGCGATGCGCGCCTTGGACTGACGCTCTAATGTTTTGTACAGATCTGCTGCGCTGACGAGGAGGGAGATGGCGAGCAAGAGACAGAGGACGAGGACGGACGCGGTTGGCATCGTCGTGAGGACGTGGTCCAAGTCCAAGACACGTAGTATATCGCGTTGGCACGTGACTACGACATCTCCCTTCTACCATGTGGGCCCGGAGATCCATCACAGCGACGCAGCGACGGTACCACACCAAAGTCAGAGGTCCTCCTCTTCCAATACACACCCGCGACCCGGTTCTGACTTGTTCTCTTCCCCAGCCATTCCTTTTGCCTTCTCCCCGGAAGAGGCCATCCCACACATCGGTCTCGTCGCTTCAGTGGCCAGTTTCGTTGGAAAATCGATCAAGGGCAAACCTAATGTATCCCTCGCGACCATAATTGCCTCCTTGCTCGCAAAGTACTTTCCCACCGCGGGTTTCAAGCCCATCCAGCCGACGCGCATCCAGCCGTTGTATTTTCCGACATGGTTCGTACGTGCTGAGATCGAGGCTACGGCCTGGCTGTCTGACTCGGAAGGATCCCAGGTTCGTTGCATCCCTCCCTTGCAGTCTCGGTCCTGACGTCTTGGTAGAGCGAGACTGCCATAGTGCAGTTTGAGAATCTGTATGTGCATCTGAATAATTTTCTCTCCGTGCTGACTGTCATTCGACAGGTACCTGCCAGGTATGTTCGTGTTTCGTTCTCTCGGTCCCGTGTGTGTTGACTTTGATGCAGGGTTTAGCATGGACTTTGGGCGCGTTCTGGCCCGGGATCCACCACAGCACATGGAGCTCGCCAAACCATTCTCCTCCGATTTGGCGCGTCAATGGGGACACGATGTCATGTGTCTTCCATACGACGTCCTCCCGTTCGACATCCTCGACAAAGCACGCACCCTCTCCTACTCCGACGCCGTCATCAACGAAAACATGCGTTTCAACCCCCAATCAGTCAAGATGAACCTCGTACGCAACCATAGCCACAGCTTGACATGTCATTCTTAGATTTCGACAGGCCGCCGCCTACCCCGTGCTTTTTCCTGTGTATCTTGCACAGTATGTATCACGGGAGCCTTGGCCTCCTGTGACGATCATCTTGGCGGCTCACGGAGACCCCGTAAGTGCTCTGTTTGAGACGTCACGCGAGCTACATTGCAGATCGTTTCTCCCACAGGGTGTCCATTATATCCACATCCCCCATCCAGACAGCGAGGACAGTGTCCGCCTCCCGTTCGAGGAGCTCGTGACTGGCCAAGACGACTACGTGGAGGTTGGGACCCCTTCGGAGGACGCCGAACTCCGTGCTACCGTGGTGAATCCGATGGGCAACAGCCTCTTGTCCGATGAACTATCGTCGTGGCTGAACGATAAGCTGCTGCAACGAGACGCGCTCGTTCCGTTGGCAGCGAGACACCCAGTCGACATGGAGGATCCCAGAATTCGCGAGTGGACGCAGGAGGAAGTGGATCCTGTCCACAAATGGCTGCACATGGGTCGCGCACATTCCTTTTTCAAAACAGTCCTCAAGGTGCGATGTGTGCTCTGAATCTCAACGCGTGCATGCTAAACGACGATCCAGAACATGAACCGGGATGAGGCCACGGTGATCTCACTTAAACCATGGCCACGGACAGAGACGAAACCTGTCACCGATATATTCGATGCCTTTCTCAAGATCGACCCAGAGAAGGCACGAGATTGGCCAGAAATCCGTGCTGCATTAACGCCCGAGTGGTGGAAGAAATGGGAGGAGAGTCAAAAGCCACGATCTGCTCGGTAGTCGCGTAATAACTTTGGGCCGACACATGGGTTCTCGCTGCAGTCATATCCCCCATGCATAAATAGCGACTAGCATTCTCGGAGCAATTACAGGAATCTAATCAATCAACTTTTCGCGCCCACTTCCTACCCAAAGGAGACGCGGTGGCATTTCGAGGAGGGAGTGGGGTCTGAGGAGGGATGACGACATCGACCGTTTGGTGTCTGGCTTGCGTCCAATCCTCTTTCTCGTGTGCTACGACCATAGGCGTCTTCGGATATGCGTCCTTGCCATCCTTGCCCCAATACATCCACACCTGTACGCCGACGATGATGTTTAGAATCAGGGCTAGGGCAAACCCTGCGGTCACGATGTTATCGCCAACCTCGGTGGCGGTAGTAAAAAGGCGTGCAAGGCACCCTGCAATTTGAGCGACGACGGCAAACGTCGAGAGCTGGCCTGTCGACTGAGAACGCACGTTTTGCACGATTTGTGGAAGTTTCGAGAACAGCGAGAGTGGGAGGGTAGCGAGCTGAAAGAGTGCCAGGGTGTCCTTGGGCACGGCGTAGAGCGTGATGGCAGACACGACTGCGCCTGCGGCTGTGAGGGCCAGTCGGCCCAGGGTATTCTGTGCTTTCCGGAGTGGTGTCGAAGGCAAATAGACGATCAGGAATGTAATGAGGGTATTTTGGAGGGTCAGAAAAAAGTTCTCTCCATAGGTAGAAAAGGGAAAGTCGTTTCTGTAGGAGTAGGCGGTGGTGATGGCGTACGCGAGCGTCTCGAGGACGTATGCGGGTAGGGAGAGGCCACGTGCCGACTGCGCAGAGAGGACTTGGGCAGGAGTGAGTGTGTGGTGGGTGAAGTAGCGAGCTTGGCTTACTGAGCAAGAGCTGGGGCACCTTCATGATGGAGCCCCCGACGACGATGCCGATGCCCAAGCCTTTCGAGAGGGCGTACTTGAGACAGTCCACGTCTGCGAGGTCGAGGTTTTCGACGAGCGACGCGTAGCATTTCTAACGATGCTGGGTCGGTCAAGGTGAGGAAAGAGAACGATAACACGGCTTGCCTCGCTTATGATTGCCGTTCCAAGGTCCTTAATGAACCAGGGCAAGTTTCTGGTGATGGCGGTCATGGTTGAAGCGGTGTAGGAGTGGCGGTGCTGATATAGCTTGATCACCTACGACGAAAAAAAAAAGCAAAAGAGATGGCCGAGTTTGATCTCTCGAAGACGATCATTCCCTACCTGGATCGCCATCTCGCCTTTCCTCTCCTCGCCCATCTCGTAGAGACCTCTCTGTTCCCAATAGAACAGGTACAGGCAGCCCAGTATGAACTCGCAAAGGGTACCAACATGGTCGACTACGCGGTCAGTCTGTTCGAGCAGCTCCACCCAGACGAGGAGATCCCTCCAGGTATGTGTCTCTCTTCGCGTCCAACCTCGCTGATCGATCTTCCCAGAATTCTCTCGCAAACGCGACAAAGCCGTCTCGACAAATGAGCGCCTACAGCAGGAGGCTCAGGCTGTCCTGGACGTGATCGAAAATCCAGACGTCGCACAGGCACTGCGTCAGGATAAAAACCAAAACTTGCAGTATCTCAAAGACAACTACAACGTATGTCGTGCCCGTCCTTTTGGCCGCGTGACCCGCTGACCCGTCCCAGCTGACGTTAGAGCAAATCACCGCCCTGTACAACTTTGGCCAGTTCCAATACACGTACGGAAACTACAGCGGCGCAGCAGACTACTTGTACCACTTCCGCGTGCTCTCCACCGATAACGAGCTCAACACCTCGGCACACTGGGGGAAACTCGCCTCCGATATCCTCACAGGAAAATGGGAGACCGCGCTCGAGGAGCTCAACACCCTGCGGGACGTCGTCGACTCTCGCTCACCATCCTCTCTGTTGACGAGCTCGACCGAGTCCGCTGCCCTCGCTCAACTCCATTCGCGGACCTGGCTCGTCCACTGGTCGCTCTTTGTCTACTTCAATCACCCTCAAGGTCGTACGCTGCTGCTGGAGACCTTCCTCTCTCCCACGTATCTGAACACGATCCAAACCTCTTCCCCTTGGATCCTGCGTTACATCGCTACCGCTGCGATTCTCTCCCGAAAATCCGCCACCGGGAGCACGAACGCGTCATCGCGCGTGCGCCACTCGATCCGCGAGATCGTCAAGGTCATCCAGACCGAAGAGTACCAATATCAAGATCCGATCACGTCTTTCCTCAAGGAGCTCTACATCGAGTTTGATTTCGAGGCTGCCCAACGGGAGCTGGCCGTTGCTGAGCGTGTCGTTGGCGACGACTTTTTCCTGGGCGACTTTAGAGAGGAATTTTTGGACAATGCGCGCTACTTGATCAGCGAGGCATACTGCCGCATACATCAACATATCGACATTGGGTGCGTTGGCATCGTCCTGGAGAAAAGCGCGAGCGTCTCATTTTCGCATGTGCAGGGATCTGTCGGAGAGACTGAATCTTACCCGAGATGAAGGTGAAAAATGGATTGTCAACCTCATCCGCGAGACACGGATGGGTGCTGATGCCAAGATTGATCTCGAAAAGGTGAGTACATGAGTCGATATCCCAAGGCGTTTCTCATCCAAACGGCCACCCAGAACGTAATCGAGATCCATCGTTCACCACTCCCGGTGTACCAGTCGGTCATCGAAAAGACCCGTGGACTGGCTTTCCGTACCCAAGCTGTGGGGGCAGGGATGCTGCAACCTCATCAGACTGCACAGCAGAATCAATCACAGCCAGTCGAGGGGGCACGGTGATGGCATGGATCTTATACATTGATCATACGGTGTAAGTTGGTGGTGCAAAATTTCCGCTGGTGAGACAATATCTCTACGGCTGTTCAAGATACGATACACGTTACCAGTACACATTCTGTCTTCGAGATCACTTCCAGCATCTACTCTCGGTGTCATCAGAGTGAACTAGACGAAGGGATGTGACTCACAATATGTCGTACCCGCGCGTGATGATATGTTCCACTCCACCGTAGCCCACGTTGCACCCGCCCTGGAGTAGTTGGGTGACAAGCCAGCGTCTAAACGGAACGTGTACGCACGAGGTGTTCCCCAGTTTTTCCGGGTACCTTCACATCCGCCACGGTCGCGATTGCATGGTACAGCCGTGCGCCATTTTCCTCGTACCCACCCTGCACGGGACGACGG
The DNA here is from genome assembly GCA_038091255.1 of Tylopilus intermedius. Classification (NCBI taxonomy): domain Eukaryota; kingdom Fungi; phylum Basidiomycota; class Agaricomycetes; order Boletales; family Boletaceae; genus Tylopilus; species Tylopilus intermedius. Next base: position 20,349 of record JBBPOD010000020.1, on the reverse strand, counting down.
TGTGCGGGAATGCGACCAAGGCTGGTTGGGACCCACTCCATCGTATCGGGGTCGAACGGGAGGAGGTCGTACCGCCCGCGATGGTCGACCTCGGAGCCGCCGTACGGGACGCGACACGGCGGGGAGTGGGCGGCGGTGATCTTGCACGGGTGGACCGAGTTGCTGAATATCGCGGAGCCGATGAAGACTGGGAAGGCCTCGCCGCCGGTGTCGTGGCAGGGCGGCTCTTTGGTGCGGGACGGGCTTGGGAACGGGGTAGCGTCGTCGAGGGCGATGCGGTAGCCCGAGGGGGGAGGACGCGCTGAGGGTGAGTAGGGAGGAGGAGGGAGAGGAGACTTGGAATCGTCCAACTTCATGGCAGTTCCCGTTTGGGTGAGTCCTCGTCGACCCGAGCTCATTTACGTACTATCCACAACGGCGACATGGACTCACCTCTCTTGCTGATACCTCGACCACCTCCTCATGGTGACTGGCTCCCTTCTGTGCCGCTAGCTTGAATGTGACACATTTCAGATCATCAAATCCGAACTCACCGACATCGTCCTCCCCCTGCACTTGGAGGACGTGAAAATTCAACGACGCAGGGGCACCATGATTGCCGTCCTCCTCCCAACGAAACGGCATGTCTACGGGAACGACCTCCCCGCATTCGAAAACGCGTCCGATTTTATCGAAAAAAACTTGCAGCATCTCGTAAAGAACGAGGAAAAACCTGTCATTACCGTCCCATATGTTCGACACATGGTACCCTTCTGTCACCGCACCGTCGACTCACCCCCCCTGTTTGCAGCCCAAAGTAGAGATCAAAAAGGAAGAGATGCTCTCCGAAGACGTCGTCAATCTCAGGCTTGCAGGCGTCCCGTATTACGACGTCGCCCTGGAGCCGGACATCAGGGACGTCAGGACGACCAGGCAGTTCACTTCCAAGCGCTGGGGTGGAAACACCCAGTCCACCTTTCCGAGCATCCGCTCAGAGATGCTGCAACGTCACGGCCTGAACGACTTCATGTATCTCAACCTCTTCTTCAACCCACACGCTCCCCAGTGGCCGGGTGCACCGGGCCTGTTCTTCGCCTCCTCGGTGAATCCGGTCGCCCACGAATGGCCCGAAATCGAGCGGGTGCTCGTCAGGCTCAACTCCAATTGTTGGTGGTACGTCGGGCAGTATGTGTGCACACCAGCACGGTCGCTCTCCATTGACGAGTGGAAGTCGCAAGCACCCAGGGTAACACGCTCCTGGCTGATTAAAATCTGAATCACCCTCTGACCGCATTTTCCGGATAGGTCAAGCAGACGTGGACCACCAAAGTCTCCACGCAGGGCTGGGGCATCGACATCCGTGCTAAAATCGTCCTCCGAAAGCGCCTCGGGAGAGACCCCACCGCACAAGAATTCCATGATGCAGTCGAATCGAACGCAAAGTACCACGCGACCCCCGAAGAGGTGCACCGCGCGTTCGACGACGGTCATGCTGTGCGTCCCCCCATCTCGCGTCGTGAGCGCGGGCGGTGCTGACGAACGCGACAGTGTATTCAGTCGTGGGTGATGACATGCGTCGGGTACGACGAAAACTTTCAGCGCGAAATCGCGGCTGGGAATGCCGCTCCCAACTAATGTCACGGTCGTTCTCAACGAACCCGCATATCTAGCAAGTTGACTCTGTACATACCCCTGTTTGTCGTGCCATCCTCGCATTTGGACACCAGACGAGCAGCTTCGCAAGGAGTGTATATACTACTAATACTATATCATAAGGAGTACATAGGCCAAGGGTTGTCCGACGTGACGTATCTTCATGTGGTCGCCGATCTGTATAATGATTGCACATAATGGACAATATGACACTGCATGATCGTATTTCATTCACACTCGCGGTCATGAAGATGATGCTTGGATCGACGGATCAGGATCTACAACATGTCATGTTTCATCGTAGATGCCCATACAAGACGTGGTGTATGCTACCTTGGTGTACGCTTGCTTTTTGGTCTTTTATCGGCGACGCTAGAGCTCGGCGGCGGCGGAGGCAGTTCTTCCGTCTGCCACTCCGCAGAGGACAACGAAGGCAAATTCCCGACCCGTCTCGGCGGACGCGGCGTCTCGGAAGATGCCGGCGGGCTTGGGGCGCTCGCCTCCTGTATCGACATGGACGCAAACTGTCGGTGAAACGCCCTGCCCAGCACGTCAAATCACACACGAGAAACGAACGGGACAGCGATCCACTGACTGTGCTTCCTGACTGCGTGCCTGACTCCACATCCGACATGCTTCCTTGAACCGCGCCAAGAGCTGGGCCATGCCGTTGTAAAACTAGGGGCCCGGGTCAACGCGGGCTGGACATGAAACGGGAACGCACACCGACCTTGAGCCCTTCCTCTAGATTGCGCGTGATTTCGCGGTATTTCGCATAGGCGAGGTCGAGATTCTGGAGCGCTTGTTCGCGCTCTTTGACAGAACTGTCTTCCTTGCGCGAGGACAGGAACGTCGCGTTCGTGGGCTGGACGATGGTGTGACACGTCATGGGCACGACAGTAAATAGACGCACCTTGATCGCCTCCAAGAGTCTTTCTTGTTTCTTCTGTCCCTCGACCAGACCCTGTATGAATCGATCATATTTGGCCAACTCCTCGTCGGAAACGTCGGTGAACATCGCGGGGGTGACCTCGGCGTCGCGGTCGAATCGCTCAGCGGCTGTCACGATACGGGGTCTGATGTCGTCGATCTCGGCGCGCCGTTGGGCTCTAGACACGAGTTCGCCGCGGCCGTGTCGGATGTCGTCCAGCGATTCCAAGAGACCTCGCAGCGCGCGCGCATGCACTTGAGTGTCATTGCTCGCAGCCTGCGTCTGTCCGACTCTCGATATCGTCGACGAGGGCACGAGACTCTCTAGCTCTTCCTAAGGCTACCGTGAGTGCTGTCCGTACTTCAACGGGGACGCATCTACCTCGTCCAACGCCAGCTGCAGGATAGATTTCTCCCATTCCCTCCATTTCTGGCGTACGATCTCGTCGCTGCTGGCGGCTTCTTTGAGGATGCTCCGGTATCGCTCTTGTTTCTGGACGAGCTCTTGATTGGCTTCGTGCGAGGGCGGTCTGTTGATCGGGGCTTCGTTCCGCGTTGCTTCGTCCTCGAATGCTTCACTGTCCAATACGTCCATCGCCTGGAGGCAACGATGAGTATACAGTGGTACGCAGGGAAATGTTGATCGACAGACCTCGTCCAACGTTGCCATGGCCCTCCGAGCTAAAAGATCTACATGCTCCAGGCAAGTCTCGATTCGCTCGGGGCCGTGTTCCGATCGAACTTCTTCGGCCTTCTTCAGAAAACTCGGAGGAAGTCCAATGGGACGCTCCAGCGCTTCAAGTGAAGAGGGGAGGTTGAGGGACCGCAAAGTTCTGTGTCTCCCATTAATAACGGAGTATGCATGAAATATGAACACAAACTGGTCAACTGCGTCATCGAGCTCTTGTGCAAAGTCGGTTATCCGTTCCTTGATAAGCGTTCGCTTGTTGTCGTTGTAGATGTCTGAATATGGAATTAACTAGTGGGACCTGGTGACAACTGGGACCCACGTACTGACAGCTTCTCTAGCTCCCCAGCCTAGAAGCTCTGCAAAAGGGACGCGACCGCCATCCAGCACCGATTTCGGATCCGACAGACCAGGCGGCACGTTGCTCTGGACCATGATGACATCTTGGATTGGCGCGATGCTAGAAGACGAGGGAATGTCTTTGTGGTAAATGAAATCATTATCGCGCTCAGCACGTGCAAGATTCTTCTGCAAGATGTCCAAGAGAGACTTGACCGAAGTTGGCGATCAACGAGGTTTGATCTGTAAAGAATACACTACCTTGATATCCTGTATGACTGCCGGAGAGACGGCACTGCGTTTGGCCGAGTTGTACCCTTTGTTCGCTTCCGCCTCTGCGTCCATCAGACGACGTAGTTCGTCACCATAGCTGCAAAAGGTTTAGTCATCGTAACGAGAAAGAATGTGTATGCGGACTTGTTAGCCTCGAGATCGTCTATGCTCTTTCTGTACTGTGCTGCGGCGCGGAAATGGCACTGCTTTGTTTCCAGGTGGAGGATCCAGGTCTTGATATGAGATGAGCATGGTGCGTCGAGAAGTGAGAGATCAGACACGTCACTGATGGCAGTTTATCGCGGACTTGAGGCGCAGCTGATCGCAAGGAATCCAAGGATGCAGTGTACAGCGATGCAACGCCTGCAGCCAGCTTTGCGATAAGACTATTCTTGTAGTGGTCTGACAAGGATGAGTGAGATGAGACCGGTGATCAGGCAAGACGCTGCGCACCTGCGACTGCGCGCTGCCAAGCACACTCTTGGGCCTGGGCGAGCATGAGTGACTCCAGGCTATGGACGAAAGGCACGATTAGATCGAGAGGGGTGTCCTCTGGGTCTGGTGGAATACACAGCTTTGGGAGTGCTGCAGTCCGCAGGAAAGTAAACGTCCCTGCGGCATTCTTGGGGAGGTTGAGAATGGACGTGGCGACAGTGTACACGACGAACCTGATAATGGAGTGTTGCTCGCTTCAGACCGTCCTGGGTGGACCTGTCTTCGGCTTGAGCGAGCTGCGAGTGCAGAGCAGCCAGGTTGAAGAGGATCGCGGCCCTTTCAAAGGTGAGGCTGCGGAGCGTGATGGGCACGGATGACGGTGGGGCAAAGGCATGGGCGTAGGAGAACTCGAGGCCGATCTGTTGGAGAGGATCAGACGGAATCGACGGGGAACGAATGGCACGGACGTCTGGGGGGAGTTTTCTGAGGACGAAGACGAGCTGGGCGTGATAGCTGGAGCTCGTCAGACGGGATTAAGAGCGAGACGGGGGGACAGACCTGGTGAGCGCGTCGCTGCGCACGTCTGGCGCGATGCAGGGGGTTCTGAGCGCGTCGCAGCTGGCGATGTCGGTCTTGTAAGCGTCAGGATGGTCGTCGGTGTTGTTGTCGAGGTAGTCGCGGAGGGCGTGCTTGAGGTTGGCGGGCCAAGTTTTTTTGAAAGGGATGGTGAGATGGTTTGGCATACTCGGCTTTGTCGCGACGCTCATCAGCCACTGGTTGGTCATTTCTCTCCACCCCTCGTCGTCGCCGCCGTCGTCGAGCTCGGACCTTTTCTCTCTCTCTCTTCTCTCCACCACCATGTCCTACGTCGACCAGCCCTCGCCCGTTTCGCCAATGGGCAGACGTCTCACCAACAGAAATAACAACCGCTACAGCGTCACCGCCCTGTTCAGCATGGCTGCTGAGCAGGACGTAGAGGTCGAGGACGATCTGGCAAGAGGTCCGTACTTTCTCATATCCCCTCACCACCCTTCATCATGTCCTTCACACAGCCCAGAAACGCCTGCGCGACCTCAAGGGCAAGATATCCGTCCAGTCAAAGAAAAACTTTGTCCTAGAACGGGACGTTCGCTACCTCGACTCCCGGATAGCCCTCCTCATCCAAAATCGTATGGCCGCTGACGAAGTGCGCTCTCACCTTCCTTGTCGCACCCCCTCTCATTATCTTCTAGCAACGGGAAGTCGAACGAACGCTAGAAGACGTCGATCCGACAGAGGGCCACTATCCCGACGATCGCAAACTGCAGCAATACTCAAACCTCTTCTTCCTCCTCCAATCCGAGCCTCGCCACATCGCCAACCTATGTCGACTCGTCAGCTTGTCTGAAATCGACACCCTCCTTCAGACCGTCATGTTCACCCTCTATGGAAACCAATACGAGAGTCGCGAAGAGCATCTCCTCCTCACCATGTTCCAGTCTGTCCTATCCGCTCAGTTCGAAACTGCCACCGAATTTGGCTCTCTACTTCGAGCCAACACGCCTGTCTCCCGCATGATGACCACCTACACTCGGCGGGGTCCAGGTCAAAGTTACCTCAAGAGCGTGCTCGCGGAGCGTATCAACAGTCTCATAGAACACAAAGATCTAAATCTCGAGATAAATCCCGTAAAGGTACTTCCCTTGTCTCTCTTCTGCGTCATCCTCTTTGAGCTCTTCCGCCAGGTTTACGAGCAAATGATAAATCAAATCGAGGAAGAGACCGGCACGCTACCTCCAAATCTTCCCCGTGGTGTTCCCCCTGAAGTTGCCGCCGAAAATGCTGACGTTCAAGCGATCATCGCTCCCCGGCTGACCATGTTAATGGAAATTGCCAACAGCTTCCTCGTAACCATCATCGAGAGCATGGAAAGCGTTCCCTATGGCATTCGGTGGATTTGCAAGCAAATCAGGAGTCTGACGCGTGTATGCTATCTCTTCCGGTCACCATTCCCACCTGCTGACATGGCCTGACAGCGGAAATACCCAGAGGCAACGGATTACGCCATCTGCTCTCTCATAGGTGGCTTTTTCTTCCTGCGTTTCATCAACCCTGCGATCGTCACGCCCCAGGCGTATATGCTGGTCGATGGCGTACCCGCTAAACATCCTCGACGAACTTTGACGCTAGTGAGTCATCGTTAGGTGATACCCCATGGACACCCTTTAATTTCTGCTTTCCATAGATAGCAAAAATGCTCCAGAACTTGGCGAACAAACCATCTTATGCCAAGGAGGCGTACATGATCACGTTGAATCCATTTGTGGAGAATAACAAGGCACGGATCAACCAATTCCTCAATAGTCTCTGCGAAGTTGGCGACTTTTACGACACTCTGGAGGTCCGTGATCAGTTGACATGCCTCGGGCGTTTTATAACGGTTGCACCCAGATGGATCAATATATGGCACTCTCCAAGAAGGATCTCATGATTCACATTACTATGAACGAGCTGTACAACACGCACGCATTGATCTTGCAGCATATCGAAACTCTGGTAAGCAAGTTGACCGTTGAATAGATTTGGACTCAACTCCGCGCGTAGTCACCGAATGATAAGCAGCACCTGCGTATTCTTACCGATGAACTTGGTCCTGCACCGCCTCAGGTGCCTCGCAAAGAGAATCGCACTATTGAACTTAACTTGTATAGTCGCTGGGAGACTCCTGTACAAGATCTTCACACCGCACTCATGGACTCGATCTCGCAGGGCGACATGTTATACATGGAGACAAAATCCATTCTTGTTCAACTCATCCGTTCCCTCCCTCACACCTCTGAAAAGCGGCCTTATAATCTTTTCGCACTGGCGGAACGCGCGGCGACCACCAATGATGCCACCCTTGTGTGCAAGGGAATCAAAGAGATGCTGCGCGAGCTGGACAAGGCCAGGATCATCGATCCTGCAGACGGATATAAGCTCATGCAGTTGGAGAAGGAAGGTATTATTGTTGAGAGCAACGTTCCAGACAATCGGTGAGCATTTTCCAAGTCCACGATTACTCTTGTCTCATCCACCTCATTCCCGTAGTCGCCCGAATATCTACTTTAATATTTATTTCACTGCACTACAAGGGATGGGAGAAAGCGATTCCTGAAATGGATTTGAAAATTGATGATCTATTGGAGAAGGTATTCAGTTGTCCTTCAAGTTTGGGTCTGACGTGATACTCAACCTAGTCATGTTACAGCAAAAAGATAACAAGCATTTGCTTGACCTGGAGTATGTCCAGCTGAACGTGCCAAAGGTCCCTGTTCTCCTGAGAAGGGTCTTCGCAAAGAGGTGAACGATTCTCTCTGGGACGCGTTCAGCTTTTAGTATGTTTGGGGTCTTTTATTCCCTTACTTATGTCATGTTCATTTTGTCATACCCCGTCACTCCGTTTCTTCCCTCCTTTATCTTTTAGCCCATCGTATTGCAGCGTACGTTCCTCCCCTGTGTCTCTTCGTTCTGGAAGTTTGGATGTATAAATAGTTATGTATGTTCTGGATACCTGTCATACTCCCGATACTCTCTGGCTTGCTTTGCGAAATTAGACCATGTTCTCGCCCCACGCATCCACCGTCCACATTTCTTGTCCCAGCCCTACCTCTTCCCCGCATCACCACCACTACGACTCGGCGACTCGGACCACTCTCAAGGCGGTCGTCGTTCAATCTGTCGCGATGTCACTAATGAATCCTATCCTCTCATTTCCCTCACTGGAAACGTATTGGATCGCGTCGTGTAGATCTCCCAGGGAAACCCAGAATATTCTTGATGGCACCACAACGCGACGCGCTTGACAACGGCCATGTCGACGGGTCAGTCGCCCCTCGAAAATTATTTTTCCTCGCGATGCACACAACTCAAGGTCCCGCAAGACTTCTACGAGGCGAATGTCCCCCCGCGCGACCAGTCCTCGGCCTTTATCCGAAAGGACGCTCTTCCCGCTCTTCTTCATTGAACGACGTTGTGACTCTCGCTACCGATTTCATTATCCCTGCAATCTACGTGTTGACCAGTGACTAAAGTATTCTGAACTTGTTTTCTCGCGATATCTATGTTGTCGAGTTGGTTCTTGGAAGGGTGAGTGTGTCGTCATCCCAAAATGCTCTCGTTTCCTTACTCCAGGTCAGTCAAAACTTGGTCAGAACATGCGCTTCAACGGCGGGCATTCTCTTGATTATCGGCTTCAGCTTCCTGCATTTCTCAATCGCTATCTTCCCTCTGTCATGGTTTTACTATCAAGTGACTGTAAGTGGTCTGATTGACCTTTGGCTATCTCTGATTTCCAGGGTTCTTTTAGTTACTACCTCTCGACCTCGCATGAACTCAAAGGTCTCGACGGCACTTCGCACTCGCCAAATGTCAAAGATTCCCGGATCCCGAGCATGAAATCAAGGCATGCCAAGTCCCCACGGATGGCTATTTCTACTTCGGGCGCTTCCATCTTTTCAGTAGGGTCGGCCTTGATTTACTCGAAGGCGTCGACAGCCACATCCGTTCGCGACTGAGGATTGTCCATGATGGGTATACGTCCGGAGGTGATGACCACGCGGAGAGAGGGCAACAGGTCGGACGTGGATTCACTAAGGAAGAGAGTAGAGTGGTTGGATTGAACATCGAGGTGATCAAGGCGGTGGAAGAAGAGGGCGATGAGACGCAATGTCAAGAGGCCGTCGTAGGAAGTCCATCTACGTCTGCGAACATGCAGACGGCGCTCTCGCCGTTGTTGCATACGACATTTGGATCGCCACACTCGTCGAGGTTTACAGACTTGGAGGACGGATCATCGGATCAAGATCACGGGCGGAGGTGTAGTAACAAGTCGTGTCGTTGGTCGAAGGACCGCCCAGGTCGCCGATAGAGAGTGGAGGCATGGCGTCCGCGTTCAGGGCGAGGATGGAAGCTGAGCGTACGTTGCCGTCTGATACTACTTCATCCTCTCTTGGACTTACGTCGCATCCAATGCGTTGTCGAGCAACTCAGTGCGCATGCGATCGTCGTGGACGACGATGATGGACATATAATCAGCGTCAATAATTCAATCAGTGATTCCATCTTGGCAACCGGGGCAGGATCTCCCCTGCCTATTCCGTCAACGCAGATCCTGTCTCAGGCAACGATCGTCACGGACTCGGCTCAAGCTACATCTTTTGCAGAACGACCAGATGACGCAGAGAAGGCTCCACTACCGCAACGGTCGGCAACGAATGTGTATGGACCTCAGGACACAGATGCAAGTCTTACGACGCCATCCTCGCCGTCATTACCCATACCAAGAGAGGGATTCGTGCCCCAGGCCGGTGCTGCATATCCGCGATCGAGGTCGTCCTCTGCGTTTGGTGCGAATGGACCCTTTTGCTGCGCTACAAGGAAAAGGTGAGCTCCAATCTGGTACCTGTTTTAATTTGCACAATGCTCATGGTGATTCCAGTCGTGAGGAGCCCGTGATGAAGGCGCAGTCTGTTCCCAGTATCGTTGCACCTGCGTTGACGCCACGACACGCGCTGTCTTTGCTTGTGCTGCCGAATGGCAACCGTACGCCGTCAAACGCCAGTTCCCAGCTCGCCCATCATACAATCGCCACAGATCAAAGTACCGCCCAGTCTGCTCGTGCAAGAGCTTTTGACCCAGTTTGTCGACGTGAATGGACCCTTGACGAGCTCGCTTCTTGCGAACTCCCCGTTTTTCGATCATCCAGACAGGGACAAGGCCGTCTTGCCTGCTCAGCACCCACTAGAATCACGAGCGGAATGTCGGTGTCGTCGTCAGACCGTCAGACCATCTCGCCACCACGTGCATTGGTACCGGGACGGCAGGGATCGTCGGACGTGCCTCCAGGAGTGGTTCCACCGAAGGACCGCCGCGACAAAGCTCGGACTCGAACGATTTGCGCTTATTAGCTTCACCACCCCTGATCCCCGAGGCAACCTCACAAAGTGTGCGCTCATCGCCACTCGTGCAGGAGAGTCCGCTCAAGACCAAACTTAGTCTCCCCGCGCTGAGGATGAAGGCCAACATACAAGACATTCGTCAAGCCTTGCGCTACATTTCTACGGATGTGAAGCATTACTAGTATGCCATTAGCAGATCATTATAATATTAATTGGCCAGTCAATACCATGACAATGTATCATCCAAGTTAGACACTAAGCAAAGTTATGTGGCATTGGGACCAGTAGTAGATCATTTTCCATCATTTCTTTATTGTAATTTAATATCAATTTCAGCCAGTCAATACAATGTATTATCAGACATTAAGCATTATGCAATTAGTAGATCATTTTTCATCATAATTGCAAAAATATAATGTTACTTGGACAGTCAATACAATGTCTTATCAGACATTGAGTATTATGCCACTAGCAGATCATTTCCTGATCATATTATTGTCATTGTGCTAAAGAGATGATAGTTATATATCAGGCTGAGCTTGAAAATACAATTTATGATCACTTTCTGTAAAGTCTATCAAGGAATATAGAGCATTATCAGTTACATTCATTATGATTAGAAAATAATAATATTATACATACATTTGTCTACAAATATCACACTAATAATCAGATGATCATATCTATCTAGGTATATCAGCACTTAAAAATTTTCCTGATGAAGCGTGGTATATCTCGTAACGATCGGGCTGTGGTGCATCGAACATCAAATCCACGATACAATTGGAGACATGGGCGTCATCGCAATCATATCTATCGTCGCTTTCTTTGCGACAGGTGTGCTAAAAAAAAGGTCTGGCATATGCAAGGGTTGCGATGTTGCCAGCTGACATTCGTTTACTTGTCGTAGGACGATTTTGAGCAATTTGCGTGGACAATCGTGTTTTTGGCCATGGGCGGCAATCGCGCTCGGGAACGGCGTCCAGTCTAGCGGATTTACGGATACAATGGATGGGATCATTCACCAAATGCTTCAAGGGCGGAATCTCTACGGCGTGGTCATCTTGATTTCTGTCCTTGTGCTCGTATGTCGTCCCTTCCATGTTACTTCGTCTGTTGACCCCATTCACTTGCACAGTTGACAGGTTGCGTCTACGTTCATAAGCCATACTATTGCTAGTGTCCTTGTCCCCATTGCGCAGCAAGTGGGGAAAGACCTACCTGGCCATCATGCCAATTTACTTATCTTCCTCACTGTCCTGATCTGCTCGATAGGAATGGGGGTGTCAGTATCTGGCTTCCCCAATCAACTTGCGTGCGTTTCGTTGTTCCATTTTGATGATGCACTTGCTTTAACTTCGCACATCCGCTGGGTCAACAGGGCAGCGCAAGAAGACGATCTAGGGCAGACTTACCTCACCAATTTTGACTTTCTCAAGAACGGTATTCCAGCGAGCATCATCACGACACTGGTGCGTGTCCCCTACATGTCGTTGTGAGAATGGATATTTCGAACTGACGAATTTCATAGGTCGTATCCACCGTGGGGTATCTACTCATGTTGGCGATCGGGTGAGTATGCGCGGGTTGTGTTTTAGATGGACGCTGATGATTTCCATATCGATAGACTCTGACGTAACCTGGGTCAAGTAGCGATGCCTAGCGTCCTACAATGTTATCGTGCAAGAAGGCACGACGTGCCTCTTTTGTTTAATGGTCCCGAAAGAGCATGGGTGAATGGTTGCGAAAGGTGCGAGTCAAGTGTCAGGGCGGCAATATTGAAGGAACGGCCAGACATGCTGTTTGGTGGTTGAAAATAATATGGCTTGAAGCCCGCTTGGAGGTCACTTCATGCTGATCTGTATTATACAGCGAGGTGGTTTGGATGCCAGTGCCAGTGCTGGTTGGAACCATTGCGCCGGCTCAGCCCCTCCATATTGACGTACACGTGGCCTTTTTATTCTGAACACGGCGGCTATTATAGAGGGTATAAGAAATGTCACTGGAAATAAATACATGTATCATGAAAGATGCATTTATAGCAATGCTATACGATATGAGCGGTCGCAACGCCGACACTGTATGTGGGGGCAGTGTAGTTGAATACCTGGGCAAAGGATATGGAAGAGGCCTTGGGAATTACAGCGTTAGGGTGAGTTGCTTGTGTTAAAAGCATCGGTGAGTACGGTAAGATTCCCGGTGGAAGTCACCTGGAAGGGCAACATGAACGTCACCGGAGCGGGGGTAGCATCAGTATTGACAACATGTAGTGAGCAATGAGTATGACAGCCATCTATGTAAATAGCGGAAGAGAAAGCTGAATTGCTTGCCTTGATCAAGACAGAACTAGATTTCGTGTCACGCGTGACACTCCAGTAGAGGGTTCCATTGAAGGTGGGAAGTGTCCTCGGCAAATATTCAGAACCACGGTAGATACTGAAAAGCTGTACACGATATGTGAGTCCAAGCAGACACGCATCGTGTAGAAATCGAGTAGACACACTTGCTGGACATAGTAACTGGTAGAAGGGTAAAGATTGGCCGCACTGTTGGTTCCTAATTAGTGGTCGACATACACGAGATATACCAAGGAGTCGCTCACTCAAAAGCGACCAGTTCAAGTTGTTTCGACTACCAAGTTCCAAGATTCAGTAACACAAAGCAAACAAAGAAGCAGAACTCACACCCCAGCATTAATGTTCGTCAGTAGAGGGGCGTATGCAGCTTCCTTTCAAAGCCAGTCGTGTATGTAGCCTTAGACTCTGCCAAGGAACCTGAGACTCGGAGAACCAGATGAGTCGCCAAAGTCATGCATATGTTCAGACACCAGTTTACCTTGGAGAATCGGATAGTACACCGATTCTTCCCCTGTCTCAGTCCGACCAACTCAATTTTTCGACGGCGGCTGGGAATTTGATGGTATGAACGTTGGACATAAGTATATGTGCATCTATAGCATTGCATATAAGCACAGGTATGCGACGGCAAAGTGCAAGCCAGCGTTCGTGTATGTATGTATGTGTCGTCGAGGTATATATAAGAACAGGTGATGTAGACTAGAGGATTTGCTACACGGGTTGCATTGAACATGTCCGAGTCCGCGTCGTCAAGCTTGGGTAAAGTACTGGGTAGGTATAAGTCAAATGTGGCGAAAGCTGCGAGATGGATGTCGATCAAAGTATACAAATAGCAACAAGGGATATTTTTGCTGAGCTGGAGAGTGCGGCCGAGAGGATATACGCATTTTCAAGTCCCAGAAAGCTAAAGAAACAGAGAGCGGAAGCATAGGTCACTGAGTGGTGATGCCAGGCGAAACGGGAAAAGATCCACGTGAGAGGGAAAACTGCCGATACAGCGAGAAGTGAACTCGCGGTCAAGTCAAACGATGTGATCTACCAATCACTCAGCGTATCACGAGTTCTTCGGTGTCGTCGTCTAATGAGGGTGGTGGACATTGAATCTTCAAAGAGAGCAAGCCGTCGCGCATGTCGATGGAGACGCTGTTGCGCTGTAACACACGCGTCCGTAACACGCGTCGACGCGAAGAAGCAAGGACGAACGCACTGTTGTTTGGCTCGGGACAACAAACGTGCGCGAGACGATGCCGGATCTACGTTCTCTCAAAATATACCCATCGTCCGCAACATCTTGAGGGGGTTGGGCTGTGACGGCGACCTGCTTTACCCGATTCACGGGATTGGTCGACAGGACGACGGTAACATCGCTCTTGGATCGACCCGGGAGTTCACACAATGCAGTCAGGACGCCTGTTTCGCTGTTGAAGTGTAGGTCTGTACGAATTACTACGTTGCCTGTGGGCGAATAACCAAGGTTTATGAGTCCTCTGTGGCAAGGACGCGTCAGCACCCTTTACGACGGAACAAGCAAAACGCAGTTGAACGTGGTCATCGTCTTGACGGCGGTAGGAAGTCTCCTGGACGCCGAGGTTGGTGGTGCTGAGAGTGGTCCCGGTAGCACGGACGTGCCCGAGGACGACGCAAACTCCCTCCAACGGTAGATGTACCTGCGGGTCAGTTTGTAACAGGACGATTCATGGCAGGACCTGACTCACGACTGAGGGGAAGTCCTCGTTGCCGATTTCAACGTAGTTAAGCTCGAAAGGTTCGGGATGTCCAAGGGAGGCGCGGAGAGCAGCTTCAGATACGAATTAGACTCGTTCACTCTGGAAGATGGTACGAGCTAGACTCACCAAACTCGTTAGTGGCCGGATAATCGATTACAAAGTTGATCTGGTTAATGGCAGCCTGAATGTACGCCGTGGGTCAGATTATCTTCAGGAACTTCGCTCTCCTTATTGAGCGAATGCCCTGATACGCCACAAAATTCATCAGCCTCGGGCGAACTCTTCCGGCTCAAACAGCCTGAGTCTACTTTGGTGACATCAGTGAGAGATTCCTCGTTTTCGCAGGTCGCACTTGACGCTCCTCATGGCACATTCACTAGTACTGTGGTCTTTGGACTCGGACGCCACCCCATACTAGCTCACCAGCTCGCTAGCCTCTCTTTCGTGTCAACGGCGACTCGACACACCATCACACACGTCGCGCCGGCACTGCTTCTCGCCAGCTCACCGGTTCACTGACATACTCTTTCGTGTCGACGCGTGCCGACGTGCGTCGTTTTTCACACGTGCGCGGTAGGTAGCTACCGCACGCACCCTGGATGACACACCACCCGTCTCGCGACCACTGTGCCGGGAAGTGGCTTGAATGTCCTAGGTACGCCGTCTGCAGTGCGTTCATACCGCCTGTGCTGACTCGCGTGTTCTTTAGCTAGCGGTTCCATTGTGTCGTTTGACTTATGATATGTTCCGCTCATCCCACCATCCTTCCCATCTTATCGCCCATCGTATCTAACGTATTTGCCACCGCTTTGGTGCCCTATACTCTCATGAATGCCCCCGGACAGGACTCCCTCGCCTCTGTGGCCTCCTGCTGGTATTTCGGCACTCTACGATCATTTCGATGTTACGCTTTTTATGCTTGAGCATGGGTTGTGTACCCCCGTACCCACGCTGCGGGTTGGTTACCCAATATAGTGACTTCATCCCGCGTCACTGTAAGTGTCGGATCCGTGTGAGTGAAAACATGACCTAGGTTTCGTTTTGAGCCGTCCTCGACAATGTGGTGGATTTGGATGGTCGGTAGGGCATCTGTGGTGATGAGGGATCGGATTGGGAGGCCTAGGTACGTTCCTCGTTCCGTACTAGTGGTACTCGTGCTGATCTGCTTGCTATGCAACTAGCGCGTCCGTTTCGAGTCGTGATGCGGTGCGCCCATTACGCTATCCATATCTCATCGATTCTAATCGTGTCCGACACGTTTAGCATCGATTACGCGGTTCAAACCATCCTAGGCGCGTCCCAAATTCCCCACTTGCCCAGTTGCCCTCCTGATCACCTAACTCGACTTGGCATGTTCGTCTCGACGTCGCCGCCATTCCCCCTTCATACACAGCCTATCCCCTCGCATCCTGCGCCGTCTACAACGCTTTGGTGGTCCCAAACACTCTTGACGACCCTCAACTCCTCCTGCAGGTCCAAGTGACCTCCTGTGTCAGTAGAAGTCGGTTTCTGTCACCGCTTCGTCGTTCGGGTCTTCCAGCTCGCTATGAGGTCTTCGATGTGTGTATTCTTCAACCCTCTCCTCTGAACGTTTTCCAACACGTTCTGACGCGTTTTTCAGCTTCTTTAGCACGTTTATACCGTCTGGTTGCATCTTGATGCTCCCTGTGTCCGTTTCACGGCTGGTGTGTTCAACGTCGCACTGGCAGCTCGTGCTGCATCTCTGCCTGGGTACGAGCAGTCCCGACGACGAAACCAGCTACTTGATGGTAGTATTGGGCGACATGGCCGATCTGATGGGATCTAGAGAGCACGCGAAGGGTGCGGGAAACGTCGATGACAATGGAGGAGGCCCTGGCAAGCCCCATGAGCCATCCGACATGATGCCCTCGGCCCCTCGGACCCCTCGTCCTCGCCTTCCTCCGCACACGATGGCCACAACAACGATGCCGGTGGCGTGACGACAACTCCTCGCACACCGTCCTCGCCCTGGGAGTACAGAAGCGACCGTACAACGCACGCCATCGTGTGTTGCGCCATTGCTTCAGTAACCCTCGCATTTGTCCCCCTCGGGTATGGCTCCCGACACCCGCCGGGGGATACCGAGCCCGTGCTATTGCCTCAGTAAGTTGTTGGGGAGCAGATGGGGTGTATAGGTTGACAAGATGAATGAGTCGCATGAGGATCGGTGTATCGTTGGGGGAGCAGGGGAGGTCCTCTGATGAGTCGGAGGGGTCGTCTGAAGCACGGCGTAGTCGTTTGAGATGCGATAGACGTTTGACGTACCGGGAGTTACGGGGTGCAACGGTGCCAGAAGTCCGACCGACGAGACTACATACCAGTTATGGACAGAGTCACAATGATGAAATTAGCCATGCACCTGAACGTAACACCGTCGGGCTTTCATTTGGGTGATGGGCCATGCCACTGCCTGAGAATGTTACAAATTGTCACATCAGGCCCCAAAACCTCACCTCGGGCTTCATGCCAGGGGGCGTGCCGGAGATGGTCGCTATCGATGGCAATTCGTTCACACAAACGTGTCTCAGCTGCGGTCGCGCATTCAGTGACCTTGGCGCGTTCACTCGCCACGAGAAAGGATGTAACAAAGGCAAGAAAAGACTCTCCAGTGCTCTCTCCAAGGCAAAAGAGGTCTATCGAGCCAAAAAAGCCAGATTGGCAGGTACCAGCCTAAGTCTAGCGAATGTTGCAACTGCCAGTAGGGTTTCGAGTTCCCTCAGCGACAGCGGCGCCCCCGAACCTCTCCAAGATTTGGTGCCGCTCTCATCCGATTCTCGCTCGGTGTGTGAACTAGCGCACTTCAGTGTTCAGTCTGATGACTACTCTTCCAGACAGCACCCCCGCAACGACGGTCAGTGGATGATGAGGCACCTCTGGCACAGCGCAGGTCGCGGCGGACGGATCGCAGACTACCTTTGCGATTTCGGGACCTGCTTCCGGAATCTTTACAACCACTGCCTCCTCCCGGAACACCCTCGAATTCATGGACGGCTTCAATTCCTTCCATCGCAAGTAGACATAGTCCATCTTCGTTTCACGACATGTCCGTGCCCATCGAGTCATCGCCTCGAAACGTCTTCTCTTCGCTACGCAGGATATTCAAGACGCAGATGAACAGATTCGGGTTGTTTCGTGTATACAATACCGGCTCCCTGCCTCTCCACGATCCAGAAGATCCCTATTCGGTGGAGCACTCGTACGTTAACTCGGAATCATCTCATATGGACCCATCGAACGAACCCTCCAATAATTCGTATCACCCGTACCCGAACGAGACCTCAATGCGCCTTGGGGATTGGTACTGGAACCAGGGTGCCCAGAAATCCAAGGAGAATTTCAAACAGTTACTCGGTATAATCAGCGACCCTGTCTTTTCCCCATCGGCTGTGTCACAGACCCCGTGGGATGCCATTGACAAGCAACTTGGAAAGAATCGGTTCGACGACGACCCGGAGTGGCTAAATCAGGACGATGGGTGGAAATGTTCTTCCGTCACAATCTCTGTGCCATTTCACAGTCGATGCAGAAACCCAGGAGCAAAATATTACACCGTTGATGGATTTTACCACCGTTCCCTCGTCTCAATTGTGAAGGAAAAACTTGCGAATCCAGCCCACGCGTCGCGTTTCCACTTCGAGCCATACGAACTGCGATGGCAACCGCCCCATAAAGACCATGACATCAAGGTATATGGCGAGCTCTTTACCTCTACTGCATTTTTCAAGGCGAATGAAGCTCTCCAAGCATCGCCCCCAGAACCCGGCTGTAACCTGCCTCGCGTTGTTGTGGCGCTCATGTTCTGGTCGGATGCAACCAAGCTGAGTGCCTTCGGTGACGCCAAACTGTGGCCACTCTATCTCTTTTTCGGAAATGAGTCCAAGTACAGAAGAAGCCAACCGACCAACAATCTCTGTTCTCACGCAGCCTATTTCCAAGTGGTAAGTAGCTAGTCTACTGGAGGAACTGTGATGTTCATTCGTCACCTAGCTACCGGACAAATTCAAGGATTTCCTCATGGAACACTTGGGCGACAAATCTGCAAGCGATTCCCTTCATACCCATTGCCAGCGAGAGCTGTTTCACGAGCAGTGGAGGGTCCTCCTCGATGAAGAATTCATTCAAGCCTATCAGCATGGGATTGTTGTATCTTGCTGTGATGGCATAATGCGACGCTTCTACCTGCGGATATTCACATATTCGGCCGATTATCCTGAGAAGTGATTTTTTCTATCATACCTAGTGTTTCCATTAACATCATGTTTGTCAAATAGGGTTCTCATAGCATCTGTACGAAATCTCGGCAGCTGTCCGTGCCCACGATGCACACTTTCCATGGCAGATGTGCCCGATATGGGCACCCCGCACGATATGTCCCAGCGGGAACTCTTACTTCGCGTTGACGATGACAGTCGAAAAAGCAAGATCCTGAAGGCACGAGGGCTTATTTACAAGGACAACTACGCTGTTAACTCCCTGCGAGTTCAATCGCTTCTCAAGGAAGAGTCACTTGTCCCTACTACGGTAACCTGACCTAGGTTGGAACTGAACGTATTCATGCTGACCTCCGTAGAATGCTTTTTCAGAAAAACTCCGTACCTTCGGTTTCAGTCTTTTTGCCATGCTTGTCGTTGATCTTTTGCATGAATTTGAGCTGGGGGTCTGGAAAGCTGTTTTCATACATCTTCTACGCATGCTGGAAAGTGTGAAGGAGAACAAGTTACATGAGCTCGATCGAAGGAACGTGATTCTGACCCGTCTCTGCTCCCAACCATTTGATTGACACTTGTTTGCAGATATCGCCAGGTCCCTTCGTTTGGGAGAGATACGATCCGCCGATTCTCGGTGAATGCGTCGGAGATGAGAAGAATGGCCGCCCGAGACTTTGAAGACCTCCTCCAGGTACATACCAGTTCGGTGGCTACTCGGAAAGCTTCCACCTCACTTGAATTTCATAGTGCGCTCTTCCTGTCTTCGAAGGTCTACTTCCTGACCCCCACAATGCGGTCGTCTTGAGGCTCCTCTACCTCCTTTGTCAATGGCATGGGCTCGCGAAGCTACGAATTCACACCGACGATACTCTCGAAGTGATGGACGATGTTACTCAGTCTCTAGGCGCCGCCATGCGCGCTTTCGAGGCTGACACATGTCCTAAGTTTCACACAAAAGAACTCAAGCGAGAGGCTCAAGGGCGCCAACGTCGCGAGACTCGCGCTCGTTCTCAGCGCGAGCTCACTGGTGTTACTACAGCTTTGGCGCGTCGACCCAAAACTCTCAACCTTCGGACTTACAAGCTACATGCATTGGGCGACTACACGGCTTCAATCAGGATGTATGGAACAACAGATTCCTACTCGACACAGCCAGTTAGTACCTGTCCATTAGAGTTCGTCATTGATCTAATTTTGGCTTCAGGGAGAACGGGAGCACCGCGTAGGGAAAGGAAGATACATTCGTACTAGTCGAAAAGATTTCGTTCGTCAGCTAGCCCGTATCGAACGACGTCAAGCACGAATTCGACGGATTCGTGACTCCAAAACTGAACGCAGTCCCCCGGAACCTGTCCCAATGGTTCCCGAAGAACGCTACAATATCGGAAAGTCACAACACAGACCAATCGATGTCAATCATTTCATTCGAAAAAATTTAGATGATCCGGCTATCAAGGTAAGTTTGGAGTCCGTCTGCTTTTTTTTGTTTATTGAACGGCGCGAGAAGGACTTCATTCCGCAACTGAAACATCACCTCCTTCCGCGCATCACGTTGATGCACACCTCAGAATCGAACAGAGGGCATACACTACCAGGCCTATGCAACGGTTTCCATCGCTCGGAACCTGACATCAATCAAGTACTGCTCAAAGGCGGTCGCATTTACCAGCACAATGTGCTTCGTGTCAACTATACGACATATGACGTCCGCCGCGAGCAGGACACTTTCAATCCCAACAGTGATCACCGCGATATAATGATGCTGGCCGGAGAGCGCACAGGGGACCCGGAGGTAACACAGCATCGCTTTTGCTATGGTCG
>JBBPOD010000019.1:0-50003 GCA_038091255.1 Tylopilus intermedius | reverse complement strand
GCTACTCGGAACCCCGCACCTCTGGATTGACTCCAACTAACTCTAAACGGCCATCTGCCCATTGTCAACTCTGGCAGCCTTGAGCTGGTTACGCAATATGCGTGTTGCCGTCATGTGGAGCAATGGTTCGTCAAGTACGATAGAGGACCGAAGAGCTGATTTTTGATTTCCACGTCTAAAAACCGCGGCCACATGATATGGACAAATCGTTCTCCGGTCCAACAATTAGACCTCGTCCATGCTTTCGGGACAGACACTGCGCTAGAGTTGACCAGTCGTAATGCTAATGTGCGTAAAGTGCAAGAATGGACCTGCGTCATCAGACTCATCACCTTTTAGTGCTTAGTCGCATAATTTGGTGCCAAAAACGCCGAATGCCAAACTCTAGGCAAATGCATCTCGTCAAACAATCCATCTGTTTCCCTCTCACATTCCTCCCTTCCGGATACCCTGTTCGTTCTCCGAGTCGCTCCTTTACAGACTTTGAACATGAAAGTCGCAGCATCATCCCTTATCGCCATTGTCACCCTCACTGCCGGTGTCGCGGGGCATGCCAGTCAAAGCAAGCTCGCTTTAATGGCAAGACACGCCCGCTCAGCGCGTGAACTTGAAGCCGTCTCTTCAGATGGCCAGGGCCATATCGAAGACCACCTACGCAGAGCCAGCAACTCAGGACCTACAGTGAGTTCTGCTCGCCTGCTCCCCCCATCGCGGCGGGGCAAGTCCCCAAAGTGTAAACAAAGCTGATTGGAATCCGATAGACCGCTTCAGCCATGTCACACCCTGCGGTGTCAGCGAGCACCTCGCAGCCCACGCTTCCCTCATCCGGGGGTTTGTTTGCGAAAAGTACCGGCCCTGCCGGCGGTGTTGTCGATGTCGTATGGGCTGGTTCTTGCGGTCCGAGCGGAGCTACCAGTATGGTTGTTGATCACATGTGTTTGTTCGTGACTAACATGCAGTTCAGCGGAAGTTACTGCCCTGAGCGGACCCAACGGAAATATTGATTTCCTGAACTGTGGCCTGACATCTGGAGGCTGGACTCCGCCTCTCTTCCACACCGACAGCATTGTCAGTGCGGAGCTCTCGCAAGTTGCGTATAATCCCGGTTCGGCCTTCTCTGCCTGTCAAGATTTTGTTCCGATTTTCGAAAAGTACGGTGAAATGTACGACAGTTAGTCTCAGATCTCACCGTATCATTAATTCGCACTAATCATGGAGACTGCATCTAGTTCCTGCCATCATGCTTGCAGCGTTCGCTATGCAAGAGAGTTCTTGCATACCTGTCACTGTTGGAGGTGCCGGTGAGCAAGGTTTGATGCAAATTACCGTTGATAAATGTGGTGGTGCACCTGACGGCAATTGCCAGGACCCTGTGGGTGTCTCCGTCATGACAGTGTTTTGCATGTTCACCGTGGATTTATCTAGGACTTCAACATTGGTCAAGGGGCTCAGTTCTTCTCGCAGACGCTTGGCAGTGTGAACGGCGACCTTCTTCGAGCAATTGGCCAGTACAACGGCTGGTATAATGGCTTGACATATGTGAGTTACCCGTGTGCCAGGTGATGGGCATATTGATCGTTTCCATAGGAGGAGGCAACCGCTGCTGCTCAGAACGGAAACTGCCGCGAGCAAAACAATCTTGACTAGTGAGTGTTGCAGCAACAGCTGACCATAGTGTCGGTATTGACCAGCCTGCTCAGTCTACACCAGTTCCTGAATGGATGGTTACAGGACGTCAATGCCTATGAGCACGACCCGCCACTTGGGAAATACTTTAACCTCAACGCCTGCTCGAACTGAGTTACTGCCTTTGCAGTGAGATACCCATGGTGGGAATGATAGTATGCTAAGACCGCTGTACTTCGTAATCTCACCAGCTAACTCGGCTTCGTTTGGTGCTTCAATTTTGATCTGTTCGTAGTAGTCAGGGTGATTGTCTCTGTCATTCGTAATGTGAAATTTTTAGGTGTAACACAGCCACCGATCGTGAGATGATATTCGTTGCCTTTCTCAGCACTGGCAAAAAGTGGTGGACGAGTCGATCCAGCGACCGATTCAAAGTTGACCTATAGCGCTGACCTTGGTAGTTGCACCGATCAACAGTGTACCATGAGTGATGTTTCATCGTCGTCCCCCTCCCCTGTTTCAACATCGTTGACATCGCTGCCCTCACCCGAGCTGCAGACACTCACACTCAGAGACTTAACCGACGAAGACAGGGCTCAGGCTGCCAAGTTGAAAGCAGAGGCTAACAAGGCATTCTCAAGTACGCATTCCCGTATAAGACCACACCAATCTGACTGTGGCCTCTAGGTAATAGCTTCACTGCTGCCGCCAACCTTTACTCCAAGGCCATCGAGCTAAATCCCACCGATGCCACCTTTTGGTGTAATCGGGCTGCTGCAAGAATGAAGCTGGAAGAGCATGGGTTTGCACTCGACGATGCATGTGAGTGGTCATTACGTCTCGGGTTTTGGTCACACGAGATTCACCGAAACGACAGCCAAGGCCATCGAACTCGATCCCAAGTATGCGAAAGCGTATTATAGGTACGTCAAACTTCCCGGAGCGAGCAGCGGAATGCATCGTTGATCGCCCATATCAGGCGGGCAACCTGTTACCTTCAGATCGCCAAACCTCAGTTGGCAGTCGCCGATTTGAAGAAAGTCGTTGCGCTTGAGCCTAAAAACGACATCGTAAAAACGCAGCTAACTGCAACCCAGAAGCTCACTCGGAAGATCGAGTTTGAGAAGGTGCGAGGTCTCTGTTTAGGTTATTGTCGTCTATGCTCAGCCCGCTCTAGGCGATTGAGATGGAAGAAGAGAAGAGTGCCGTGGAGCGCTGTTTAGACATCATTGCCCAGGGTTTGCTCGAGCGCTCGTCTATGCAGCTGCTTTTATTGATGGGCGTACCGACTAGGCGGCTGCGACGTAGAAGCGGACTATTCGGGACCGCAACTAGATCTAGTCGAGGACGGAAAGTACGCAATCACTCAAGAATTCATAGCAAGCATGATCGATTGGTTCAAGCAAGGCAAGAAGCTTGCACGGAGATATGCATGGGAGATCGTTCTCGGCGCCCATTCATCTTTTGTGAAAGAGGAAAGTCTGGTCAATCTCGATCTGGCAGACGGAGTGACCTGCGACGTCATTGGGGACGTCCACGGTGCGTCTTGAGATGAATTATTGTGCCATGATTCAACATGCACCCCGTTCAGGGCAGTTTTACGATTTGCTGCATCTGTATTCGCTCACTGGTCCACCATCACCCGATCACTGTCTATTGATGAACGGTGATCTTGTTGACCGAGGATCATGGTCTATAGAAGTGATATTGACTGCGTTCGCTTATAAATGTAAGTGCTGATTGAGCTACGTGGCTTTCCGTCACGGTTGATGGATGTCAGGGTTATACCCTAATCGGATGTTCATCAATAGAGGCAATCATGAAGCTAAAGACATGAACCGGACGTATGGCTTCGAAGGAGAAGCCAAGCACAAGCATGGGGAACTGACATACAAAGTGAGGTTGTTAAAGCTTGATTTCTTCAATGACTGAGTTGCCAAACTTAGCTTTTCGCTCACGTATTTACGGAGAGTGCGTGGCTTGCGCACCCGATATCATCTTGACAAACCTGATCCGTCATGCAGTTCCTCTAGCAACCCTGGTCAGCGCAACGAAACTGTCCAAGGATATTACCCCGAATACAATACTATCGCCAGAAAAGCTCAAACGTTATTTTGTTGTTCATGGTGGCTTGTTCAGCAAAGACGGTGTGACGTTGGAGGAAATCCGGAATATACCACGGATCGGACGGCAACCAGGACAGGAAGGTTTAATGTGTGAGTATTTGATTGAAACTTGCGCGTCAATTTTGAATGTTGACATCTGGCCAATAAGGCGAGGTACGAGTCCCAGGCAAACCTTTGTACACACTCTCACACGGGCACAGATGCTCTGGACCGACCCTCAAGAAAAACCCGGGCGCGGGCCAAGTAAACGAGTGCGTGATCAGGCTACTTTCTTGTCACATGTTGTCTCAGCATGCTCTAGGGTGTTGGTATCGCTTTCGGGCCGGATGTCACAAAGCGATGGTGCGATCTTAATGGCGTCACCGGCGTCATTCGCAGTCACGAAGTGCGAGAGAGTATGTAGCTTTTTGACGCGGTCTCCTCGGTGCTGAATATGTTCTAGCCGGATATGCCATCGAACATGACGGGCTGTGCACGACCGTAAGTCTAAATTTACTGATTCATCGCGCGGATTCTCAGTCTCGTCCCAGGTATTCTCCGCACCGAACTACGTTGATCAAGTTGGGAACAAAGGCGCATATGTACGTCGTGTGCTATGTTTGATGCCGGCCTGCTCCCTGATGTTTGGTTGTGTTCGCAGATTCGTGTAGATGCTGCTGGAGATCTGAAGTACTTCCAATTTGACGCACAGGCACATCCACCTCTGAAGCCGATGGCATACGCCATGGGGGGCCTGGCTGGCCTGATGATGTAGACTTGTATCTACTAGGTTGCTGTGGGTAATCGACTTGGGTGTATGTAAGCGTGCGAAACTTGTACGGTTTCGAAGTGTCCTTTGCTGTTTACACTCAGGCTGGTTGTAGTACTTGTCCGACCATCTCATGGATAAAACCAAGTCCAAGCTAGCGGCGTTCTTTGACAACGACGACGAAGAACCTTCGTTCCCAGTGCGACGGATAGGACCCTATTTCTTTGATGTCAAGGCACTCACGAGTTTGCTTCACATAACTAGCAAAAGCCATTGGACGACCAAAAGTTGTCCCAATATGCTCAAGGGACTGTGCGCAAGTCCAAGCGGGAGAAGGAGAAGGAAGCAGCAGAGGCGAAGAAGAGAGAGGAGGAAGAAAACGCGGTCAAGGCGTATGCCGACTTTTTAGACGCGTTCGAGGGCGACGACGCGGGCAGGAAGAAGGCCGGATCGACTTTTGTGCGAGGCTCGGGAGACGCCAAGACTGTCTATCAGCCTTCTGCAAGGGGTGCGACTGAAGGCGCTTCTCGGGCTAGAGCACTGCGGGAGGACATGGAAGACGTGCGTCGTCGTCGTCGTCGTCTGTTCGACCTTGTAAACTGAGGATTCTGTAGGTCTCTCCACCTCCGACGGTTCCGAAACCAAAAGGAAAGCGTGCCATGGACTCATTCCTCGAGGAAATCAAGAGGTGTGTTTGGCCGCACCCGTGTTCCCCCTCTCCTGACCTCTTATGTAGGGAGCAAGCTTTGCGAGAGGCTCGTTATTCTCGTTCTGGTACGTCAATGGATAACCGACGTTCCCGGAGAGTTTCTTAATGTCATCTATAGCCCACGGACGATCCGTGACTGCTTTGGCAGGTTTGTGCTCGTGTGCGTCTGTAAAATGGTGTTCTGATTCGATTTCTATTAGCTTACGAGGGGCAGAGTGGGAGCAAGGACCGAGGAGACCCCGAGGTAAGCGTCATGCCGAGGTATATCCTACGTTTTGAATGCGACCCATATTCAGACATCGAACCTGTTCGTCGCCAACCTGCCTTCCAGCGTTACGGAGCAATCCTTGGGCCAGTTTTTTGCACGCCATGGACCCGTTGGCTCCGTACGTGCCCGCGTACCCCTGATCTCTTAACTTTTTTAACTTGTTCACAGGTCAAGGTCATGTGGCCTCGCGGTGACGGCACCAGTGGTCCTGGCAGCGACATGACCGCGTCAAGGCGGAACCGAAATGCTGGTCTCAGTGGGTTTGTCTCGTTCATGAAACGCAAAGACGCAGAAGTTGCGTTGAGGGAGCTAGATGGATTCGACTGGGGAGGCTCAGTGTTGAGGGTCGGATGGAGCAAAGCCGTCCCTATGGTGGCAAAGCCGTTGTATGGTGCGAGTTCTACCCTAAATCGTTGCTGTGTACCAAGCTCAACTCACTCTCATAGTCGCGACTCGCCAATCTCGTTCACGCTCCCATTCGAGAGATCGACATCTTGGCAGGGGAAGGAGCAGAAGTCGTTCGTATTCCTCTGAGCGTCGCTCACGTTCTCGTTCTGGTGGTCACGGTCACCGGTCTTCTCGACGATCGCGAAGTCCATCATACAGCTACAGCCGGTCACCATCGCATCGACGGCGTCGTTCGTACAGTCGTTCAAGGCGGTACAACAGTCGAAGTCCTCGTCGACGGTCCCGCAGCGCTTCAAGGAGACGTGACGACGAGTCTGGCGTCACAGACACGTTCATACGGGCAGTAGCCGCTGAAGTGAAGGGTCACGGCCACAAATACGCAAATAATCTGAAAGAGTGGGAACGAAACAATCCCAAATTCGCTTTCCTCACCGACCGCAAAGTGGGTTGCTTGGTTATAATCCAATTTACTCCTTACAAATGTATTACAGCACCACAGACATGCATTCTATCGGGGATTGGTCGAGCGCGACGATATCGTGGAACCTGATTTTGATGATGAGGAAAGTTCTCGTTAACAATGGACGCTCCGGAAGTTATTGACACACTCATATTCAGGGGTACAATTCGGTCTATTCCACCGACTCCGCGGAGGAATCAGAGCAAGAACGAACTAAAAAAACCGTGTTAGGGAGGCTCGCACGGAAGAGGTTTGAGGCGATGTTGCGCGCGCTTTCGGGCAGGCGCGGCGAACTTGCTCGTTGTATGACTTTCTCCCTGGAACATGCCGAGGCCGCTCGTGAGGTTCGTATTTGGTATATCACCTAGTTTCCAAGGTCTCACCGCCCTCCGTAGGTTACCGACATCATCATCTCTTCTTTGTTAGTAGATGGCACCCCAGTCCCACGCAAGATCGCACGCCTTCACCTCATTTGTGATATCCTCCATAATTCAGCCGCTCCAGTACCGAGTGCATGGAAGTTCCGTCAGGAATTCCAGTCACGCCTCGGCATTGTGTTTGATCACTTTTCCACCATATACCATTCTTTCCCTGGTCGTATCACCGCAGAGACGTTCAAGAAGCAGATCACGTCGGTCGTGGATATCTGGGAAGACTGGATTGTTTTCCCGCCCGAGTTTACGACCGAACTTCGCGCGCGGCTCGATGGCACCACCCGCGCGGAATTGAAAGCGGAGGAGCACGACGAGCATGGCGGTTCGACCACGGAGACCCAGTCGGCGTACGCGTCTCGTTTCAAGGCCAAGTCATTTCAACCAGCTCAAGAATCCGCGCCTTCTGCGCCACAAGTGGCTCCGAAGGACGAGAACGATGTGGACGGCGTGCCAATCGAGGAGATGGATGTGGATGGCATGCCGTTGGATCAAGATGTCGATGGGATCCCCCTGGACGTTGACGTTGACGGGGATCCCCTGGATGATGATATGGATGGCGTTCCCATGGTAGCTGGTTCAGAAGCGGATGATGCCGAAGTTGACGGTGAACCTATGGCGGAGGATGATGTGGATGGCGTGCCGTTGTGACCCTAGGGCTTTGTCCCCTTGTGATATCTTTTCGTCTTTTGGTCTTTTTTGGCTATCTCAATCAACCTGTTGTTGTCGAGCCCAGTTGAACGTGATTAATTGATTGCGAGAACCCAAGAACACGACAAATGCAAAGCAATGTACTACCCGTTGGTATATCATAACTTCCAGTTGGCCGTCGACGATGTACTATAAAAGAGCGTCAGAGTTCTGTCCGCCCAGGCGACACTGCCTTGGACAACCTTTGGCAGATCTCGGACAGTAAACCAAAACATGTAAGGGTATGTCGTCTACACAGGTCCATCAGATCGAGCAGCTGTGCCTGAAGTCTACCCCAGATATCTTGTTGCGAGGCGTTCGGCGTTGGGCGACGCGTAGCGGTGGGTGGGGATTGTGTCGGACCGGTCTGCACATTAGAGGTTGGCTACAGTTCGATGTCATTCGTCGGTGCATCAACGATAGAGAAAACTTACTTTTCCAGACACGGCCCTCTCTGCCTCATGAATTAGCCTCGCAGAATCTTCCTCTCCAGTCTTCTTCCACATCTCGCGGAAGTATTCGATGGCATGCAGACTCTCACTAAAGCGATGGAGTGTGTTGATCAACGCCACGACTTCCGAACGCTGCAGAAGGTTCTGATTCGTGTTGTGACTGTAGGGTCGATTAGGTCTTCACGACAGAACGTCGGGCGGAAAAAGGAGACGTGCCGAAGGGCTTTCTCGTCCATTTCGAATAACACCTTCAGAGCCGTAGCCAAGCCAGTGGTTTGAACTTTCCCCCACAGACGACACTTATCGCAACCGATACAGTCCATAATCCGGGACACGTTGCGGAAGTGTTGCTTGAACTCCTGTTTGAGGATCTATTGTGGGGATAAGCGACTGAAAGAGTGAGATTTGGTGGTCCACATACGTTCGCATTCGCTCCACGGAATAGCACTCGTTCGTCAAATTTGCCAACGTGCTTTGCAATTTGCATTACACTTTCTAGTCTCGCGAGCGACCGAACTTCGTCTTCCAACTCCGATGGATGTGGATGATCATGGGGGGTAAGGCTGTTCCGTGACAGGGAGCAGTAATCGTATTCAGACAGGTAAGGTGCAAGACGGGCGACGGCACGAAGGAGTAAAACCGTGTTGAAATATATGTACTGAAGGCGTTCAGGATGAGAAGCTACTCTGGTGACAAAGCACTCGAGATTGGGAGCCTGGAGAGAATCATCAGAGAAGATTAACTTTGGAAGTGAGAAGTGCTTGCCCATTCACCGGTCGACTGGTTCAGCCACTCCGTGCATATATGTGTTGAGATTGATGCATGGAGTCCTGCGATGGATTAGTACGAATATGTGATGTTCTAAGTCTAATACGTACCAGATATGATCTTGTAGTACACTCGCTTCTCCAGACACTCTCCATCTCCATCTTCGTCATCCAAAGATTCGCGTAGGACGCCGGTCAGAGTATCGCGAAGAGTGACGGGTGCGGCCGATTCTCCACTCATCAGGTTGAGTTCCGAGAGACCAAAACAATTCTCTTCATAAATCGCTCGCCAGACACGATGAGCGGAGTGCCCAGAATATCCTGTGTATCGCTCAGGAACGAGCGCTAGATCAACATAGTCACCCTCTGGTATAGGGCCACGTAAGCAGGTGAAACGAAACGAGAAGTAACAACGAACCCGTCATGTCATCCAGGAAACAAAAGTCAGAGTCGCGGTAATAACAACCTGGTAACTGTATCCGCTAGGAATCCACGTGAGCAGTAGCAGGAGCCGACGCCATTGATAGGTACCTGATCTGCGGGGGGAAGATCTATTTTACTCAAAGCAGCCGCCCGCCACTTTTCAGGTATTTCGCTCTGCGGCAAGGATAATGAGTTAAGTTTAACGACAAGTAAAATTGCGTACCTCATCTACGGTAGTGATACCACACTCGCGACTCATGCAAAAGCCGTTCTCTTGCCAGAAAGGACATTCTCGATACAAGTCAACCTGGTGGTTAGTTATTGAGGCAAATGAGAACAGCCTTCACGAGCCCGTATATACTACGCACTTGGAAGTAGCGAAAAAACGGTGTCTGGACAAGATCATGGAGGTTTGCGTACAACTCTTCATTGACGCTTTCGATGGTCTCATAGTCGCACATCGTAGTTTCTATTGGACCTGTTGTCTAGAATGTGTTTTCATACCGCAATGAGGGTCAAACTCGAGGCCAACGTACTTGGCGCTGACAGAGAGGCTCGCCGCGGACGGGCTTGTGTTCTAGGACATCCTGGACTTGATCTTTGCGAACGAGGGCGTCACCAAGGAAAGACGAGCCATGTGTGGTCGTGGATATGCCAATAGCGAACGCGAGTGCGAGACAAGCTCTGCGACACGCTCGCTGCATTTCTTGTGATGGTGGTATGTGCTTGAAATGTTGCCATCAATCATTCATTCATCCACGTCTACTATTGGTCATGCGACACGTAAAATCAATGCACGTGACCATCGCGGTCAGTGAGCGCATCAGCTACAACTTCAAGTTAAAGGCACAGCCTAGCGTGCAAGGAACCGAGGGTACTCTGAGGACCCGACATGACCCCCCATGCATACCAGCGTTGAAGTTGTCTGACAACGAGCATCCCGTTTCAGAGTATAGGCGAGTGCCTGAGTTCGGCCTCGGACGAATCGGGACGGTTCCCCGCGGACGTGTAGATATATGGAAGAACACCGGGCCATATGTTTTTGAGCGCCTTACCGTTTTAACGCACTCGGGAGGGAGACACTGTTGGATTCCAGAGCAGTCGACTCATCAATGATAAAAACCGGTTCTCCGACCGACGAGCCCCAATGTCCGACTGTTGGTATGTTTCTGAGCGTCGAAGTACTGTTTGCGACGGCAACCAGGCGGAGCAAGCATGCCATGGCAACATGTTAGGCCCATCTCTCTCGTGCTTTTCACCGCCGGAGCTGTTGGAGTGACTGCGAAGGGATTTACCTCACCAGTGAGGCGAGTGCTGGTAGTAGACGTAAATGAACACAAGTGTAGTCAAGACCAATAATAGAATCCGGTTCGCACGTCCATTGCCCACAAGGCATTTGAGAAAGCACACGTCTGCAGCTTACCAAACTCCATTTTCCTTCATTTTCTCTTCTGGTCATCGCGTTGAGCTCGTCATTGGGCTCAACGTTCAGGTATTTTCTGTCAAAGGTTTTGGACACCCGCTTCTCTCAGACACATGGACACGTCCCCTCGCCTGCGCGCCGCTGAACTTCAGGTGGGCGCACCGTCACCATTGTGGCTCTCTTCACTGAGAATGTCTTTAGAGGTTGCATGGACTTGAAGGCGCCCCGGATCCCTTCCCAGCTTCAGTGGAAGATGACGCTCCAGTCAAACCATCTGCTAGTGACGTGGTGGACCCAAACGATCAGACCGCTTTCCCTTCCTTGGCATCTTCCGCCCCTCCGGTAGCCCAGCCCGTCAAGTCCGCTGCTTGGGGTGTCGATTCTGGTCCTCGCATAAAGGCGACCGTCAGGCCTCAACCCATGGTCTCCGACTCGTTCACCTTGTCGGCTATTGAACTTGGCACGAACAAGGACGGTAAACCAACTTCACTCGGAGAAGTCATGAAACGGGTCATGTCCAAGTTCAAGGTCAAGATCGAGGCTTCTGCCAACCAGAAGACCCGTCAAACCACTTTCCACATGAAGTCTGAATTTCAGAAAGAGCTTGACAAGGCAAAACGGAATTTACTTGCTCTCTTGAGCCCTGTGGTATGTTCTCGTCTAGCTCTTTCTGAATGTTACAGATCGTCGTTTAGGTCTCTGTCACCTTGTCCGCTCCTGTCTCTACTATTCCGGTCATCATCGGGTCCAAAGGTCGGTCATCGTTTGTCAAATTATTGCATTCAGATCGCTGAACTTTCATGACAGGTGCTACTCTGAAACACGTACGGGATCAAACTGGTGTCAGAGTGGATATTCCTCGCAGGGATAGTCTCACATCCAACGGTCATCCCAATGGAGCGCCCAATGGAACTAGCACCCCTACTGACGAGGAAGATGAGCCCTTGGTTCCTATTACAATCACGGGCCCCCAACCTCTCGCGTACGAAGCTCAGGCCATGATAAACGAGATCATTTCAGCTAGGACATCCAGGTCAACTCAGCGTGTGAAGAATATCCCGGCCCATATCCTTCCTTTCGTCATCGTTCGCCGCACCTTCTTCATGCAAGCAGCGGATAGTGATGATATTTACCTTGCTTTGAATGCTCCGGAACGCGAGATTACTGTCAGTGGTGACCGCGAGGCCGTCGTCCGTGTCGTCGAAACTATTCAGGGAACCATTGACTTCTTCAAGTCTGCGCTCATTCCGGTTAAAATTTCGTTGCCCAAGCGCCAACACTGCCTTCTTGCTGGCAAAGCACTTGAGGAAATCATGACAAAGAGCCAGTGTTCTGTTGTCGTTCCGGAGCCTCACGAACTCGGCGAAGAGGTCTTGGTTTATGGCAAACAAGAGGACATCCCTGCTGGTCTTGGTGCGGTCATGGAAAAGGCGAATTCACAGTACATCCATGAATTCCCGCTTCCCGGTCCTATCGCAGTATCGCGCCAACTCTTGGCATACATCACGCGCATCGACTACCCCGGCATCCAGTCTTGTCCAGTCCGCGACCACTCTGATCGGTGGCTCGATAATTGGCTTGGTTTATGCGTGGAAGCCCGCTCTGGTCGGCATGGGTTTGTGATCCTGCTCAATCCGCTGTGCGGTGGCTGATGACACATGACAATGTTTTAGCGTGCAGTCCTTTCCTCATTTCGACCGGTTATATTCGCTTGGTGGGTCGCTCCCGTGGCATTTTTTTCCTCACCTACTGAACAATCACACAGCAAGTGGTGGTCCTGAAAGACCAGAAAAATAAACGCGCACACGGGACTTCGGCTCAGCTGGCTTGCGAAGCAGCTGCTTCCATCTGTACTGTCGCTTCCCCTACGCGGGAGGAAGACTGCCTGAAACTATACAGTCAAAGTCTAGCAGAGCCACTTTGAAACTCGAACAAGAGCACAAGGTGGACCAGTCTAATGTACGCGTTCTCGCAATCAATAACCTTCTACGTCATTGCCCTGGTCTTTTGGTATGGCGCGCGGCTCGTCTCTTATATGGAAGCCAGTACGATGGCGTTTTTCGTATCTCTCATGGTGCGCTGCATTTTCCGTCCTGGTTTTCGAATGCTAAGCGGCCTCCATAGAGCACAACATTTGGAGCGATGCAGGCAGGCAATATCTTTGCATTTGCGCCCGATATCTCTTCGGCCCATGGTGCAGCTGTTTCGATTGTCAAGTTGGTTGACTCCACTCCGGAATTTGACGCGGAGTCCACTGATGGTAAAAGGCCTCAGGAAGAGAAAGTGCGGGTTCAGATCCGGTTTGAAAACGTGTACTTCCGATACCCTACGCGACCGGGCGTTCGCGTGCTGCGAGATCTCTCGTTCAAAGCCTCACCTGGTACATACGTCGCGGCACTCGGGCGCAATCAGGGTGTGGGGAAGAAGCAGTCGGCAGGGAGTCAAGATGAGAACAATTCCTCACTAATAACGGGTTGCCCGTCGAAGTACGCAGAAACAGCGAGTCGGGATTCACTTCGTTGAAGCATAGTGTCAAGGCCTCCGTTGGTAGGTCTTTTTGTTTCGTGCTGTGTAGAATTGATCGTGTATCGTGCTCCTCAGACCAGGGCATGCGGTTCTACGAGTCATCCATGAGCTAACTTACGGGTCGCGCTACCCCGATCTGGTGTACCTCTCCGGAGCCTATTGACTTTGAGCAGAGACGATCTGGCGGAGAAGGGAGGTTCAGTTGGGAGAACATCTGTCCCGAACACGAGGTCGCAGTCGATCGTATGAATTTGTGGATCCAAAGCGTCGAGAGTAAGTCCTAGGTTACTGGCTGGAGAGGAAGTTGGTTGACCCATTGCGAAACAGAGGTGGGCGAAGAAACTCGCCAGAATTTTGCTTCGGCGAGTGGATACATCGTCACCTGTTTCAACATCTCGCTCGGCGCAGCCAAGCCTGATTCTGAAGTTACACAAGAAGAAATCGAGGCGGTTTGTCGTGATGCAAACATATTGGAATTCATCCAGTCGTTACCTGAGTGAGTCCATATTCACTCCTAAGGGGTGTCTATTGACATCGTACAGTGGCTTTGACACTCAAGTTGGCGGAAGGGTTCACAACTCTCAGGTGGTCAGAACCGTGAGCAGCCCCCCTCCAAGTATGTTCCCGATTACGTCTAACAGTCACCAGAACAAATCGCTATTGCCCGTGCACTGTTACGAAATCCAAAGGTTCTATTGCTGGACGAAGCGACATCTGCATTGGATTCCAATTCGGAGAAGGTCGTCCAGGAAGCCCTTGACCAAGCTGCCAAGGGTCGCACAACGATCGCTATCGCCTACCGTCTATCCACCATTCAGAATGCTGATTGCATGTGGGTCGTCATTTTTTGCTTCCCATGTCGTGTCGCTCACTGTGTCGTTGTAGTTACTTTATCAAAGAAGGTCGTGTTAGCGAAGCTGGAACCCACAATGAGCTGTTATCATTACGCGGAGACTATTATGAATATGTTCAGTTACAAGCATTGAGCAAGAAGTATGTGCTAACCGGAGTACTCACTTCCCTCATAGACTTCGGATCGGTCTACTTGGATACTACGAACTAGTTTTCGTACTATCTTTGCATAATCCATACCAACGCCATGGATCCCCCCATATGCCTTCCATCCCATTCCCCACCGACTCTTCACTGGCAATACCTCCTCCTCCAGCAATCACTCCTCGTGCTCAGCCATCTTCACAACCAAACGTAGTCCTCACCCTCGCCGCTTTGCTCACCATCTCGGACTTTGCCTCCTTGTATCCCGGCACCTCCCCCGACTCGTTTCACCTGATCTACTACGCACTCGGGGGTGGCCCTCTCCCGGCACCCCCATTCCGCCATGATATCTCCGTCAGCAACGCCTTCCTCATCATCACCGGATGTCTCTTGTCCATCTTTGTCCGCGACGTCTGCAAAATAACAGCATACCTCTGGCGGGCACGGTCAAGAAGAAGGCTCTTTTTTATACCCTATTCCTCAGTCAGTCATTTGGCCTGATTGCCATCATCCCCATCGTCTCTCAGTTCAACAAGTCTATAAATTGTGCCGTGTGAGTATACATATCTCGCCATCACTTTGCATACTCAAACGGTCCACTCAGTATCTTGCGCATCTTTTTCATCGTCAACGGCGTATCCCTCTCGCTATTGGTATGTTCCCCAGTCCGATCTCATATCGCAAACTCACCATCTACGCAGGTTACCGGCACATTCGGTGTTAAGGCATACAGGGCTTGGATAATAATCGTCTTGTCTCGGCCGTTTTGGTTGCCTTGCGTACTGCTGGCAGTGTAGTACTCATCCTCGATCTGATCCAGCTAACTGCTCTCCGCGGTCTCTCAGGCATGTCTCCGTTCCATTCTCCTTGATCGGCACCTCACTCGCGAATAGGGCGTTGTCATAGACCACCAGCCGGTCTCTCCTCCGTATTTCTCATCCTCTTGCTTACCGAGTCAGTGTTCATTTGTGCTTGCTGTCAGTGTTCTCTGCCGTTCTTACGGACCAAGTTGACATCTCCAACAGTCCTCTATGCAGTACGGGAATCACACGGTCCTGTGGCAGTCCGCGGCCGCGTTTCTGTTCGACTTTCACTCGACAATATCACCTACATACAGCCCACCAAGCCTAGAAAGGGATTCTCGAAATCGCAGAGGTTGATCCGATGCTAGGCCACATTCCACCCACTTCCCACCGTCACCGCAACCTTCACCGTTGTCACGAGAACCCAGCATCTTGTCAGCACCCACCGATGGATTCCAGCGGGTACATAGTTACGATACACCGAGCAACGCAGAGACAAGTTAGAGCTCTAAGCGTCCAATCCCATTTCTTTCGACGATTCACGCACACTCGCCTCCCCCCCGCTCTTGGAAGTTAGAATGCCAAGCACAGTCGATAGCTCCCACTTGCCCGAGACCCCAACAGTTTCCTCGAGACTGTCAACAACACCAGTGCATTTTCCCATTAGCCGTTTCACCCGTTACATTCGCAGGATGTCGCTCTTTCGAGAAGTGATGAGAAATGAGGTACGTCAAATGGAGTTGCTCAAGACGTGTTCTTACTTGCATGCCAGTTATGTTGCACTGCGATCACTACCGCCTCCACTACCGTTTCTGCAGCCATGACGCTCGTCGGGGTCAGGAAAGCAGGCGGCATTGACACCGTCATTTGGATTGCCTTTGACTGTACGTAGATTCCAAATCTGAATCGACGATGACTGATGACACATGACTTTACATTGTTGGGGTTCTCACATTGCTCGTGGTCCATAGTTTTGGACGTGCGATTTGTCGTCATGAAACGAATCCCTATCGCGTGGAATACTGCGGAAGGGCAATTGGATATCTAATACATGCATATTCTGGACTTATCTGCCTCGTGAACTTCGTGAGTCGCAATGCGCACCCTGTTGTGGCGCCTTGGATACATCCCGTCGGCCAGCATCCACTCTCATACCCGTCACGGTCGTCGTCACTCGGATCACGACAACGGAGCCCAGCCGTGTGAGCGTGTACACTGGCATTCCGCCGGGTCAGGTTGCCAAGGCCGACAATCGTCGTCGGGATGACGTCATCTCGAACGCGCGTTGTCTGCGTGCAGTGACCACTCGGGGGAGTACACGCGTCCGGATCATCCAAACATGTTGTGGTGCCTTAGAGATACCCAGCCGGCGTGCGCGGTCGCCAATGCGTGTCTGAGTGCACAACGACGCATGCACGCGGATGCGCGCCGGCGCGGAAGATGTGTGTCTTGAGCTTGTTGCGCCGAGATGCCGCTCGTTGCACTCTCTTTTTTCATTTCCCATTCATCGCAACCCCGTCCTCGTTCTAGTGCTTCCAGTCGCAACCGACTTGTCCCGATTCAACGCAGCGGATCTCGTGGCCTCTTGGCTGGCCCGGGTTTCTTCGACGTCACTGCTATTTATTTCATCCCGCGTTGCCAACACCGCCATCGCTATCATCGTACCGAAGCCCAGTCACAACCTGCAAACCTCGCCCAACTCCGATGTTCTTCTCCAGCACCATGGGCTCACGCGCTGCAATAGCAACCCGCCCTCAAATAGGATACTGCACTTCCTCAGCTGCTCCAGTTTCCCTATCAGCCCACCACCAGCTCGCGTCGTTGCGTCGGATTTCTGGCTAGATGCCAGCACTGCAAATCCTTTACGGTCGGGTCCTCACCCAGTATTCCTGACCCAATATTTCAGCCCGGCCACCAGATCGGCGACACCTGGTACATCATTTCTCGCTGATGGTACAGACGCCTCCCAAGGAATCCCCGACAAGTCTAGTCCGCTCGACGAAAAAGACGTCGGCCCCGTAGACAACTCGCCTCTCCTCGACCGTGATGCCAACCTCGTCTCCAATCTCACAGAGGGCGTCGACGTCGAGTTTATTCTCTCCGACATTTGGAAAGCATTCATCATTTGGTACGTCCTCGTCCTGGCTCTACACGTCTTCATTGCTCATCCCAACCACCAGGTATGGTCCAGCCGTGCATCCTCTTCCACGCACACTCTAACCCGATGAACTTCAAGGCGGAACCACAATCCCCATCTGATCTCGTCCGGAGTCTTCGCGACGCGATCCCAAAGCTCAATGACGCTTACAGTGACCTCACGACCAACATTAATGTCGGACACAGCGACGATCAGGTATGAAAGTCGACCTACATTGTCGACGTACTCACGGACCGTTTCCAACAGCAAACCTGTAGACGATGAGCGCAATGAGGACGCCTCGGAAGCTCAAGCTCAGGTCATTGCGTCCTTACAGGCTCAAGTAACGGACCTGTTCTCCCAGATCGCCCTACTCAACGGCAAGCTCGTCGCCTCGTATGATCGAGTGTCGGACCTCGAGGATCAACTACACAATACCTCTTCTTCCCTGCGAACGCCTCAGTCCCCTCGAACTCGAACGGAGCCGCCATCTGGCCGCTTTGAACATGGGTTTGCTTGTGGAGAAGGCACATGTCACTGCAGAACTCAACAGACTGATGGGACGCGCAACTGAGGAGGCTGTTCAGCGTGGCCAGGCAGAGACTGCCTGCCGGGACATTGAAAAGGGCCTCGACGATCTCAGTGCGAGTCTTTTCGATCAAGCCAATACCATGGTTGCCGAAGCGCGGCTCAACCAGGCTCAGAGCGAGCGCAAGGTGCAAGACGCGGAGCAAGCACTCAAGATTCTGGAAGATGCAGTCTTTCCAAGCAGACAAAGAGGCAGCTGAACGTGATGCGCGAGAATGCAAACTCACTGAGCAAAGGGAAGTGGATCAAGCGCGACGATCCGCGCATCGGGGATGCACCCAGGGTTTGTTTCATGATCACGCACATGCCCTATGCTGAGTTCATTGCATTCGTCACGCACCTGAGGAGTTTGAGGGCACCACAGCCAACCCCTCCTGTTATATCGACCTTTCTCAACCACTGGCAACCATTCATCGCCCGTCTGGTAAATGAGGACTCGTACGTAAATTGACACACTGCCCAATGTCATATCTGACTGTATGCATGTAGCGAACCCACTGTACGTCTCGACCTCGCGCATTGAATTGGCTGTCCCGTTCCTCTGTCTTCGCTGCCATCCGTACCGGGATGTTGACCGTTGAGCCTGTTTCATTTTCAAGCCTTGTCCAGGAGCTGCACCAACATACCCAGTCGACGTCCAACTCTTCCTTGCTCTGTGTTCTCTGTGGAACGCCCGCTGCGCGATTACCATCTACATCTGTTCCGCGTACCTACAGCCCAAACGGGAACTCGTGGTCCGCTCCGTTCTTGGTCCGCCTGGCTCTGGAGGTCAATATGGACATTTGCACGTCCGCGAATTTGGTTGCTTGCAAACGATGCCTCCGAGTCCATGGTGGACAACAATGCCACGCCGGGAGAATGCACAAACGTGGGGCAAGCTCCAGAGCAGCCTAAAACTCACTCGTCACCGCCTGCCACCGATTGGGAGAAGATACTATCGACACTCCGACAATGCACCTCCAGCAGTCAGCCGACTCGGAAATATGAACTGTCCCCTGCGGCTCCCGAAGGAGCAACGTCACAGCTTCAACAAGTCCAGGAGGTCCAAGTAAGGACACGTGTTCTCTGTCGCTCTCCGTTTGAGTGACACCTTTCAAAGACTCGAACCCCCGACAACTTTGCCCTCCCAGCCGGGCAAAAGACACTCCTCTTGTCGTAAGTCCAGCCCCCTACGAAACAGGTCTATTCTTTGAGCGCCTCTCCACACAGACCACCGTCCCTTCCCAACAATAATGGATGGCGACGCCACGTTCATCCAGAAGGCGTTGCTCTATTCTACCATGAAGAATTCGTACGTTTCTTTTCTTGCCCATTACAACTCCGTTATGGAAGCATATGTTCGCAGAGCGCGATGTCAGTGCTCCGCAAAAGAAAAGGAACTCCTCGCCTGCGCCGCAACACTCGTCGAAAAAGCAATCAACTTGAAGACGGACGGCGTTACCCTGGACGACGAGTATGAAACATGTCACTATTACTTTTGTCGACCACACAAACCGCCTTCTCTTCTGGGTGGACAGAATTACCACAAAGGAACTTAGGATTGACCTGCAAGGGATTGGTGGATGTAATCATATCAGTATGTCTCATGCGCTATGGGTATTGTTCGCTAACAGTCAGTTAGAGTATATGGTCGACTGGTATGTATCTCCGCCATCCTCTCCGGTATGTTTGTGTCCCTCGCATCCCGTTCTCGCACTGACCACGACCTAGTATATGATATGAAATCAATAAAGGACGCAATGTGAATACTATCCCCATGATCGTGTCCTGCCTCCAGCAGCGTTCGAGGACCTGAGGTGGTGCTCAACTGTGCCAAAATTGGTACATCCGTTTTGTAACGCGAATGTCGCCATATTGACGGAGCAGCAGATATCATGACCACTGATTCTTCGCCGAGCCCGTTCGGACAAGATGAACTCGTGGCGATGATGGCTCTTGTCGACTCACTCAAAGGTATGTCTCGTTTCTTATGCTTCCATGACCTCACTAACTTTGCCAAGATGTTGATAAGATTTCCGATCCGTACAGTATTTAGGCCATCGGTACGACCATGCATCATTCCGTCATGGACTGGCGCTGAAACTGTACAAAGCACGACTCACCGCGTACTCTAGTGGGTATCGTTTTCTTTTTCTTTCCATGTCCGATAGTCTGCTTTTCCTGACTGCAACATCAGCCGAAAACCAATTCCTGAATTTATATGGTCAGGCGTGCGCAAGTTTGAATGCAGATGCCGCAATGTTGGGAAGTGAAATGGAATTAACACTTTATGTTCAAAGCCATCAATGTGTTTCTCCTTGGATCACCCAGCGAGCACGCGCTTCGATTGCAGCGCGTCTGGGTGGACGGTATGATCATTCAGCCTCGCTGGAAGGACTTCATCACCAGGCTTACAACCGAACTGGCTCGGTATAGCATTTTTGTGAGCCCCGATCAGTTATTGTTTTCTGATGCTCATGCACATGACTCGTAGTTGACAGTCATGCTCGCTGTCAACTTTGATCTTCTCTCATCTCCCGGCGTCGTCCTCAACCCAAGCTCGCCCGCAGGTCCGATCGAGATTATCATTTTTTGCTCGGTCGTTTCGACGATCGCGTCCATCGCGTCCTCCTTTGGCTTACCGAACATTTACAGCAACTCACGGCTGTTCAAGTTGATTGCGCGGAACGCGGTACGTGTGCACGGCCATGCCTCCATCTGCCCCATGTTGACCCGTGACCGTGGACAGCTGGATGTCATGTGGATGCTCAGTCAGTCTCAGTCGGGCATGGCATGGCTCGCCATCACGCACAGCCTCTCCATCGCTTCCCTCATCCTCTCGACCACTTAATGCCATATCGTTACAACCTTCTCGCGTCATTCAGACTCAGACACACAACTCGCCATACATCAAATTATTGCCTGAGGAGGCTTCGGAGTACCTGTTCGTTATCGGCATTTGTGCGTGTTGGGATTGTAGAACGGATATGGGAAGAAGTCATTCAGCCTCCCAAGCCCCTGGTCAATGGAGACACCGTGGCAACGCCTTCACCTCCGAATTCTGCGGGCACGGAGCTTCCCAATGGCGCAACTGTTCCTCCAGCTTCTGAGAAGCCCCCAGTTCCGCCGCGGCGAAGGAGGCTACTAGTATGGGAAATGGCGAGTGCTTTTGGAGAGAGGGCTGCCAGTTGGGGTAAGGAGATGATCCAGAGCGAAAGGTGCGATGATCTTGGTCGTCGTCTGTCGTGGGTGACCCAAGCGACTCCACAGACCAACGACGAAGTCACCAAGGACCTCCAGACCATCCTCCACGACGACGGCGATGAGTTCCACTCCCATCATCTATCCCGCCGCAGCCCAACGCCTGCACGACCAGAACCCGTCCCCGAACAAGTCGCACAGCTTAGAGTCGCGCAAGAGACGTACGCCACCGACCTGTTCCTCGTCCTCGTACAACACATCGCCCACCACGATTTTGAGTC
Source organism: Tylopilus intermedius (assembly GCA_038091255.1). Lineage (NCBI taxonomy): Eukaryota > Fungi > Basidiomycota > Agaricomycetes > Boletales > Boletaceae > Tylopilus > Tylopilus intermedius. The sequence goes on along the minus strand of JBBPOD010000019.1, from coordinate 28,961 downwards.
GGCGCGCAAGGACGTCGCGCAGATTTTCAATGGTCTTTTGCGGCGATAGATTGGGTCGCGGTTGCCTACCGTCGAGTATATCTGTGCGCGGCATGAAGAGATCATCTTTACCACGTTTGCTGGATACGCCCACGAAGAGACCGCTCAACACGTGCATGATCCTGCGGGAGGTGGTCCGACACGAGCAGCTCGCCAAGAGTTTACTCTTCTCTGAACAGTGAGCCCTAGATGACCAGCACATCTCTGGCTGACCGCTGGATCTAGGTTGTGCACGTTTCCACGTTACAATCCGCTTCTTTGCCGTCTCCTATGACACATTCTCTAACCCCAAGGACATGCTCACCCGACACAAGCCCATGGTCGCCAACTATCTAGACGAGCACTACGAAAGAGTACGTTTCTCCCCGTCCTCGTCTTTGTCCGTGTTCACCCCACACAGTTTTTCATGTCCTTTACCCCGCTCGTTCTGTCTCGGAATCATGTCATCCAATGGCAGTCGCTCAAACTGCTCGGCGAGACATTGCTCGATCGGACCAATTTCGGCGTTATGACGCGGTTCATTGCGCAGGATGCGAACCTCAAGGCAATCATGAACTTGCTGCGCAGCGAAGCAAGGACGTTCAGTTTGAGGCGTTTCACGTTTTCAAGGTCCGTTTTCTCCTTGGGCGTCTGATCCGGCTGATCGAGGATGCAGATGTTTGTCGCCAACCCAAAGAAGCCGCCCGAGATCGAGACCGTACTGCGGCGAAACAAGGAAAAGTTGCTGACGTTCCTAAAATGCACGACGGACGAACACCTCCTGGACTTTGTTCATACACCCCGAGTACGTCGAGGTGGGGAAGGCAGCAAGTTCGGAGACGAAGACCAGGGGGCTGTCTGTTTGATTATCACCAATAAAGAGCCGCTAGGTGAGGATGGTTTATGGTACTGCTGTTGGCGCTCGAAACATCAACAGGTCTCACTTGAAATACGAGTGTGCACAGGTGCACCAGGCCCGTCGTACCATTGTCAAACACTCTTCCTTGTCGATGAACCCATGATGCACTGTCCAGCTATTGACTACAAGAGCAAGGGGTTCGTGCAGAACTAGAGTGCAGCAGTAAGCCCAGATCAACAGGCTGTGTCCTTGCCACTCAATGTTTGCCTTCCTCACTCTCACATCATAGTAGTCCTTTGCCTCAGGCCTCTCCCTCTCCCTGTTCACCTACAAACATGAATATGAATGCATTGTCAGCATTTGTGCTCATGTTTGTATGTGAGCAGCCATGGCTGTGCAGCTTCTGATGACAAAACCCATGCCTGTGACAAGCTGTGGGTGTTAAAACCTGTTACTGCAGGTTGCAATTTTGTGACCCATATGATTATAATTCCCACTATGTTCTATGCTGTGTCATCCTGGTGCAATGCACATGGCAGTTTAGAGTATGGTGTTGAACTTGTGGCAGACTGACTGGCTGCTACCTGTGTACCTCTTCCTGTCAATAGTTTATGGCATACTGATCATTTGCTAGGAGTGTGTCACCAGTCCACCCCATTTTGTCTCCAGAGAATCCCAGACTATGAAAACTATGCTGACATGGCTACTATGGATATGCTATGATTTTCATATGAGCACTATTGATGCTATGACTACTATGCTGAAATCCAGGGTTTACAGATGTCGTATCGTGCTGGGTATCGTTGGTGCAGATCCTAACTTTGACCTCGAACCGTTGAGCTTCATGTTATTGGGTGAAGGTGCTCGAAAGCACAACATGGGCCAAGGTCTACCTCGGCTGTATGAGTGCGCTGCTCATGTCATACCTTACGTCGTGATCGGCAAGCCAATGGAGAGATCCCGCCCCGGTAACCGTGGAAAGCGAGACTCGCAAATGGTCATCATGCACTTCTTGAACAAGGTACGCATACATCGTAGGAACAAGGAATACAGAGGCTCACACACTCAACGCCGACTAGGTCCACTTCAATTCGCCAGTGAGCCCGCTGGAGCTGGAGATGTATCACCAAATCAAGAACGCGATTGGTGTCAATCCGACATTCTACGAGTACTTGTTCACGGTCGATGCTGATACATCGGTGGATCTGTGAACCGGCTGATTTCCGCGTATGTATCTCGTCCCTATCTTCGTAATAGTTGTTATTGATTTGTGCTCGTCTTTTCCAGCATGTGCACGACAAGAAGGTCCTTGGCGTCTGTGGTGGGCCAACGCCAAGCAGTCTATTATCGCGATGATGCAGGTGTACGAGTACTTCATCTTGCATCACATGGCCAAGGCCTTCGAGTCGCTCTTTGGCTCGATTACTTGTTTGCCCGTTTTTTCACCCTCTTCCGTCTTCGCACTGCCGACACCCACAAGCCTCTGCCAGTGCTGATCAACCGGATGCGTCGCTGCTTACTCTCGAAATTGTGTCGACACGTTGCATATGAAGAATTTCCTGCACCCCGGAGAGGATCGTTACTTGACAACGTTCTTACTGAAATACTTCTCCATGCACAAGACGCAAATCAATCCGGGATGTCCACGCGTACACCGTCGCTCCCGATGCATTGGAAAATCTTACTTTCCCAACGTCGTCGTTGGATCAACTTTGCGGTTTCTGCTGCTTCTCGATGAGGTTTATCGTCATGATGGATTTGGTCTTGACGTTGATTCAGCCTCACAATGTGGCTTACGTGAGTGACCTCCTCCTCTTAGTGTGGGTTGATACATACTGATATGTCGCCTCCATGGGATGCAAGGCAAGTTCGATCTGCGCGCAATTCTCCTCAAGACATGGAACGACTACGAGAACGAGCTGTGGGATGAGGAATCCAACCACTCGATCGGGTCGTGGGTCCCTCCTGGCCATCAGTGCAAGGAGGATTACGCCGAATCACACGCTACATCATTGTATGGACACGAAACCTTTTACGAGCCACGCAGTCACTCTCCCGCACCGTCGCAACAATTCGGCATGTTACCCCCCGTGGGCTACCAATCGTCTGGCCATGTTACAGCCGTGTCGCAACTCCGTCCGCTGAGCGACGCGGGCATGATGCATTACAGCTCGCAATCGATGCGGAATGGGTTCGTGACCAACAACCAGCTACTTTGACATGCCCGTGGTACAGACCCCCTGCAGATTACAGTCCAAGTGCGCCGAGCGACTCGCAGGCCTCGTCGAGGAAATTTTGCAGACGGCGGACTTGAACATGGCGACGAAGCGGGAGATTAGATTTGAAGAGCGGTTTGGAACGGACTTTACGGCAAGGAAAGCGACCATCAATGCTGCAATCGATAGGTTACTGTTGAGCCACTCGTGAAACCCCAGATTCCCATCTGTGCCCCTCGTGCTTCTGAGGGGGACAGACGTACAAGATACCCACGAAGAGAGTCGGATGTTGAAGATTATATTCTCTCTCTTTGGGGCGGTTAATCGTTTTACCAACAAGTATGACAATCTTTTTTTCTATCCTCTCGTTGCATTTGTCTGGACGCTTTATAACTATGTGCTCGCCTAAGCGGATACTACTTGACATGCATATAGGTACTATACTATACCTTGCATGTGCATGCTCTCGTACGCTTCTCTCACTCGGTATAATGCTCGGACTTGAATTTATTGGATGACAAACCGACTTGGAAAATGGGGTGTGATGTGTATCATCATGTTTCTTTGCTGTCGGACTTGGGGTTGTGAAGAGCTCTGGGCTTGTTCGATTGGTTTGCGGGCTCGTCAGGTGGTGGTTTTCTTCAGATATATCCACTTTGTTTCATTTTACATACTCGGCGATATCATTGGCTACCTCGCTGTCGGGCCTCGCTTTCGCATTCAAGTTCGACTTCCCTCCATGATCCTGACCATATCATGCTCAACCGCTTCCTTACTGCGCTCCTAGAACATGGTCTGATTCGTGCCTCTGAACTGGGTCAAGCTCGTACGCAATCCCGTGCTACTTCGATCCAGCATACGGGTCCGGACTAGGTTGGCTCGGGACTCACACGCATCGCAACAACCACTGAAAATTCCATCCAAGTGTACGATGCCAGCGATATCGTGGCCGCTCGCTGGTGAACGTCTACGTATCAGACATTCGATCCTTCAACACTGGGTTTCTCTGGTCCGCACCTTTCTCACCTCTCGCGATAAAATCGTGCAAATTGATGTATCCAGAGCATTGTCAGTCGGGGAATGGCCAGCTCCATACCTTCCCGTGTGTTACCCTACCCAAGTACGGAACACTCGTGGTGACGAGAACCCAGTTCGCTGGTCACATCAATTACCCTCAAGATGCTACCTTCAATGGGAAGATCATCATTGAGGACCTACCCTGCGTAAGCACCACATATTACACCCGTCTGAGCGATTGATTGGATCACACAATGTTAGGCTTCCATCAGTGAACATAGGCAAGACGCGCAGCATACGGCCAAGGGGATAATCCGCCCCCTCCACTCCGGTAGGATATGGTCTCTCTCTCTTGTCGTGCACGCTTGGCCGACTCGATGTTCTCAGGAAAAAGTCGATGAATCCGGTGGACCCAGGTTGAACGACGGCGAAGATGATCCTTCAATGTACGCACTGGTTTCCCTTTCGAGCCATATCCTTATGAATTGCCCAGGTCGAGTTGCCTTCCGACGCGCCGGCTCAACCCCAATATTGCAATTCGACATGGATGAGGTTGGTCACATACTCCCTACTGGCTCCCGTACTGTCACTGTTACAGACTCGTGCACCGGAAGGTTCATTCCACGTTCTCGAGGTCGACGTTCATGTTCCCAGTCCCTCTCGTTTGAATCTGCCACAAGCTCCGGCACCCAACGTCCGGCGAGTGGCCTCGGCCTCGAAGGCGCATCCCCACGGGACAGTTGGGTCATCTCAGCCCTCGTCAAGGTGGCCAGGGTGGCTACAAACGAGGATGAAGGAGAACCACGAGAAGCCGGCATCGGACGAGCCCAATCAACTTTCCAGAGTGTCCCGTCCCTCCGGTTCTAGTGATCCTCCATCTCGTCCTGGACCACCAGTGAGAGTAACCAAGGGAGCCTCGACTTACGCTACGGGTAAAGCCCAACAGATGAATCCTCTTACTAGACGTGTCGCCGGGTCTAAGCATACGAGTTCAGCGAGTGGTCATGGCACCCATTGGGGAAATCACGGTTCGTCATCTGTCGAGTACCATCGCAGTCACTGACCGCATTGTAGAGCAAACCACCCGAATCTGCACCGCCTCCTCCTCCAAAAGACGGTTCCAAGAATGCCTCCAAGAACGGTCAAAATGCACAAAGACCGAGGGCGGTGGTGGTGTGCTTTCTTTTTTTTTTCGGCTGTGGTCGATTTTCTCATTTGTCGTCCAGGTGCAGCGACAGCGACCGAACGACGATACACCCTCGATCGGGAGCGTCCGTGTAGCAGTGCGTTAGCTTTTTTGCGACCCATGTTGTGATATTGACGGTCTACCAGCATCAGCCAGGCTCAGAGAAGGTGGTAGTCATGCGTGGATTGCCCGCTTGGATGTATTCTGTTAGCTCGAGGGCTGGCGGTTGATTCGATATAGTACGTATATATAGGCATTTATTGTCATTCATCTGACCGGACAGTCCACAACTTCTCAGCAATACCACTCCGTTATTCCTCGAGTAACTGCTCGAGCATGGACAGCAGCAACTCTCACCAACATGCCTCTGTTTCGCCATCCTAGGTACCAGCACGTTATCACTTCCATTTGCAGTCCGTGACAAATTTGCTTTGCCAGCTCCACGCTCCCGGGCGTTCTGGAGGCCGTAGCATGCCATCGTGATAGACTCGGAACTAGCCCAGCTTGAGTCGTGGTGCACTCAAAAGAAATTACATCCAGGTCCAGCCCATCTCGCTTGCCCTCCAGATCGTCGTCAACACCTCCCTGCCACCGATCGCGACCACCATCCACCCAATTTGAGCACCCTCCCAGTTTCACCTACGTCCCTCTCGAACTTGCATATCCGAATTTCTACTCATCGTTTCGTGTTTAACCGTAAGCGGAGGTGTCTGCGTAGGTGTTCTCTTTCACGGGATGCCAACCTATCCTGACCTGCCGTCTACAATCGCATAGCACGACTGGATGCTGTTATGTTCAGATCGCACGATCCTGCAACAACCTGGTGTATCATCTTCTGGCTGTCAAACAATGCAGTTAAGTGGCCCATTGGGGAGCGGCACGTGGTATACGCTATGGCCAAGTTCTAACGCGTTGACTCGCACGTTCGGCGTGAGTGTCCAGCCAACATGAGGCTTCTCCCACTGACTGATGGGAACAAGAATCACCCCTTCTCTTCAGGTCTTCCGGAGCATCTTCTTCGACGCTTCGGACACCAAGACCAAGTTACGATTGATCAGTGCGAACAAAACGGAGCAAGACATTCTCGGTCGAGACGAGCTGGGTACCTTGTACACCGAGCAGACTTCGCTGTGAGAGTTTCATTCCCTCCATCACAACTCCTCATTCTCACACGTCTTTAAGTGGTGAGCTACATATCATATCGGTGTTTCTCGTGCACACCTGACCCCTTATGAAGCTTAAAATAGCGTCTGCAAGCTTTGGCTTCCAGGCTGAAATCAGTCAGTCGGTATGCGCCCCTTTCGACGTCCAATCATCACCGTCCGCTAACCTGCTCACCAGACACGTTCCACGCCAACAGGAAGATCTTTCTCCAAGGGTTGGTTTCCAACGGCTCCCATACTCTCGACAAAACCAGTTACTCGTTCAAGAACCCGTCTGTCCTAGACTTCGCCAAGGAACTCTGCATTTGTATCACCCCGACAAAGAGGAAGAAGTCTTCTTCTTCCGCGATACTGGTATCAGCATGACCAATGCTGACCCCGTCAACAACTTGGGCAGCCGTGACGCTGCCAAGTCCAGTACCAGGTTGTCACCTTTCCTTCGCTTTTCTTGCGTTCTAACCGTTATCATAGCTCATGGAGGCACTCTGCTCTAGTTCTGGCATTTCTATGTTCGGTCAATTCGGTGCCGGTTTCTATCTTGCATGTCTCGTTTCAGAGCGCTTAAGTCAGGTCATCTCAAAACACGACGACGAGCAATCTATATCGGGGTCAGCTGTGGGCGGCGTGGTACCGAACTTCGTCTCTACTTGAAAGAGGACCAGACCGAGCATCTCGAGGAGAAGATCAAGGATATCTATCGTCAAGAAGCACTCCGAATTCATCTCATACCCGGTGACAAAGGAGGTCGAGAAGGTTCGTGCTCATTTGCGTGTATCTCGCGATTGATTCTGAGTTTTTTTGCAGGAAGTCGAGGACGAGGAAGACGAGCCCAAGGACAAGAAGACGAGGTAGAAAAGGAAGTCGTCGACGAGGAACTGAACAAGACGAAGCCCATCTGGACGCGCAACCCTCAGGACATCACCACTGAGGAATACGGTGCGTTCTACAAGTCGCTCACGAACGACTGGGAGGACCACCTCGCCGTCAAACACTTCTATGTCGACGGTCAAGGCTATCCTTTTATTCCCAAGCGGTAAGTCATGTGTTCGCGATACGCGTACTAGCTGTTGCTGATTTCCTTCGTGGTGCTTCTAGACGATACCTTCACCCTCCAAGGCAGTTCACCCTCCTTTGCCATGACCCTCCGAAAACCAGACACGTCCCCGCGCGCCCCATTTCTCGTTAGTGCTACATGACTCCGGCCGTCTCCCCCGCTGGTTACTCGAGGTCCAGCCGTCTACCCCTCCAGACATCTTCGACTTCGAGGATGTCGATCCGATCGGTGCCCAGAGCAACCTATACCTCGCATATCCTCACTTGCACTTGGCCGCTCGCTGCCGTGACTTTGACGATGCCGACAGCATGCATGATTATGTCGTCGTCAACGAAGACATTGCACTAGAATGTCCCCCAGAAGACTCTGACCATGATCAGGTTCGTAATATCAGCCTGAGCGTCTTCTTGTCTTTTTGTTGGCATATCACCTGATACATGCCAATATAGCCATCACACGAATATCTGTCGACAGATATAGATATAGCTACCCCCCGATCAACTGTCCAACCTACCAATCCTCCTCAATCATTATGACACCTTCCTCCAGACGCTCTGTGCCACCCTCTTCGAGGACTACGGCTTCACGCGGCCTGTCGAGGCTCTCCGTGTTTCGTCGGCCGTCTCGGGGTGGCCTCACCTCTAGAACGAGTAGTCCGTCCTATCGTTCTCGAAGCACAAGTCAAAGTACCTCCCAAAACTGCGGCGCTCCTCGCGCCTCTTGGCGGTGGTGACCGAGCATTCTGGGTCACTTCTCAACCGCATCTATCCCAGACACAGATGCCCGTATAAGTCCCGGGGACTACACCACCGACTGATTACGATCTCGGCCAAGTATCTCCTCTTCCAACACCTGCTCCTCTATCACCATCCCTATCACTGTGTCCGTGCACGAGGATGGTGAATCCCCACTCGGGTGGAACCAAACGTACGACTTCAACGACTCCGATATGGCTTCTGCCTTTGGTACGATTGACACTTGGCTCAACGCTATTGCCAAAGGAAGAGCCAGTGTTGAACCTCCTAACGCTCATCAAACAGTCAGTAGATGGTGGATGGTGGACGTGTCGACAGCGACTTTGATCAACGTATTCTCGATGCATTCGTCGACAAGTTGTTCACCCCGGCTGCTTACAATGTGGATTTCAACCTGGTGCCTAGCATCAATAGTAGTCAGGTTTTTGAAGCTCCTGACGGTACCAAACTTGAGCACTTCTTGTCATGGGTGCAAGCGCTGCCAGACCGCGAGCCTCCCTCATGGTTGACACTTCCTCTCACTGCAGAGAGGGTGATCGCTGTTGCACAAGGTGAGCTTCGCAGAAGTTTTCTCGGTGCCTCCAAGCTTACTTGTAATAGGTAACGAGCTTCTGGGCAAGTTGCGGAAGATGCGAACGTTGGCCGATGATGAAGATGACGTTCCAAGCACCGGAAACATTCCAAGAGTCAGTCTTCGCAGCAACCCGCATGGATGCGCAATCTGCACGAGCGTTGTCGCGAATGGTTGTCGCAGCTCCCATCAGTAAGAAGATATTTCTGGCATTAACAGACTTGTAACTGATGCTTCTATATCTAGTCCTTGAATACAACCCAGATCTGCTCTATCATGATCCCCTATTCTCCCGAGAAGGCTCCATCGGACGCAAATTGCTTGACCAAGTGCGCAAGGACCTCGCGGATGTCCTCAAGGTGCGAGGGTGAACTCAAGTAGACCAATCATCTCCGTGCTTTGATGGGCTCTCTAACGAAAGGTGAACTCGACGCCTTCTTCAATCCGAACCACACTGCGATGACCTAGGTACCATACCAACACACTGGAGGCGATACAAAGTTCCCGAAGCCATGTCGGTGTAGGAGTGGATTCCAGATCTCGCTCGTCGCCTAGTTCAATTGGACGGGATTACAGCGATGCAGCAGTCCCTGTCCGACGTGGAATTTTGGCTTGGAGGTCTGTTCTTCCCATCTGGCGCGGAAACTGTCAGTCCGCATAAACATGGATGTACTCGGCGGCTCACTAGTTTTGCAGTCGTCAATGGTTTATGTTAACCATGTCTCGGCATCCAGAATTCCAAGAACGGGCACACGCCGAGACCGATGCGGTCGTAGGGTCAGATCGGCTTCCGACAGGCCGAACCTGCCATACGTCAAGGCTATTTTGCTAGAGACGTTAAGAACGTATCCTGTCGTAGCTCTTTGCAAGTATTTCGACCAACACCCTTGCACCGACTCACAAACGCCAATTAGGAATTCCCCATGCGACCACGGCCGACGATACTTAAGAAGACTTTTTTATTCCCAAAGGTGACTCTAAATCTAGTAATGAGGGACTCGTGTTAACCATCTAACCATCTTTCTATCGTACTTGTTAGGATCAACCGTAGTCGCAAATATCTGGTGAGCACACAAACCGTTCACCTCTCCAAGGTTCTGATATATCACTTTGAAGGGGGGGCTTTACTCCTTCCCTTACCCATCCAGTGCAACTTGAGTGGGCACTTGTTCCGCACAAGCTACTCAAGTTCTAGCTCTTTTGTCCATACGGCACACCACCTACTCCTTTCTTGACGCGATGACGAGCCGATTAGCCATTCTTGCCCCATCCCTTTCAACCAATTCGGTGTAACAATGAGTCCAACAGCCACTCGGAGCAGCAGCACCTGCTCCCAGCGAGTCCAACGGCTCGCGCACCACGGCTCTCTTTCCCAGCTGACGATCCCAATGGCTCAGTTGAATGCACTGCACCACCTGCACATCCCGCCGAGGCGTTTCCGTCGTAGAGTTCACACGAGAGAGATCTAATATGGGATAACTCGCCCTGAGAAGCTGTTGTCTCGGTCGACGTCCACATCATCTTCTATGGAGGCCGAGAAGTCTTTGTATTACGCATGTGGTGGACTATTGAACTATCGTATTATCCCCCATGTACCAAGTCATAACGCCATTCAGTTTCTTGCTACTTGTCTTTCGGCCAAAGTGGTGTCCGAGGTACTACATCGCACAAAGGAAATTCGACTTCCTAAATGCAAACGTGCCAATGTTGAGTTTCAAAATTTGTGCCGAAGAGAGCATGACTCGGAACGTCTCGGCCTCCATAATCTTCCTTTTTGGATCCTTCTCGCATTGTCCTTGGGTTCCAATGTTGTCGCATGGATCAGCATGGTGAGTGGTTTGGCAGTGTCCCAGCGCTCTCGCTCACGGCTCGGATCAGTGGTTCCAGTTCTCAATGGTACCTTTTCAGTATCTGATACGCTTGCAGGTAGAGGTCTGTTACATTTAATTCTAGTGTGCGATCTCATTCTGACATGAGTCCCAACCGAATCGTTCGCAGAAGGTCTTGTTTATTGATATTCTGGCTCTACTGCAACTAGCCTGATGGCGACAGACATACTCACATTTATCATTCTTCACAACAACCAACCCCGTCCCCATCTCTCACATCATAATGGAAGTCGTTAAACACCAATAAGCAGTACTCATCAATTCGGACCTGTACTATCCCCCCACCGACACGCCTGCCCTCTGCCCGTCGTCTCTTGTCGAAGAATTCGGTATACCGAATTCATCTCGCGCAAGACCGGCACGCTGACGAGAGATGAGATGCACGTTAGGGTGTACGAGCGATCAACGGCGCGGCGACTGCAAGGACGAGAAGATCTGCTTTATCATGGACGAATCCAATGTGCTCGACTCGGATTTCCTGGAACGGATGAACACGCTTCTCGCCAATGCTGATGTACTAGGTCTCTTTGAGGGCGACGAGCATGCTGCTCTGATGACAGCATGCAAGGAAGGATCGCAAAGGGGTGGACTTATGCTCGATTCGCACGAAGAACTCTATTGGTGGTTCACCCAGCAAGTCGCGAAGAATGTCAGGTTCCATGGCATCTTTACTATGAACCCGCCAGAGAATCGTCTCGCGCTGCCACCTCGCCCGCCTTGTTTCAACCGTTGTGTTCCCGACTGGTTTGGTGATTGGTCCGGGCGTTCTACCAAGTCGGCATGGAGTTCACCCATACTTTGGACTTGGACCTAGCTGCGTATGCCCCGCCTGTGCATTTCCCTATTGCCCACCGCGAGCTTTTCATGCCTCCCATCCACCGCACTGCCGTTGTCAATGCGCTCGTCTACGTGCACATGTCGATGCACCAGATCAACCAGCGCATCAGTCGTCGTCAAGGTCGTTACAATTATGTTACTCTCCGGCATTACCTCGACTTGTAAGTCCCTCAAAGTTTGTTGTGTGTTGAACCACGGACCTGATCATTGCTCTTCAGCATCAATCGTTATGTCAGACTTTACAACGAGAAACGCGATGAGCTTGAGGAACGGCAACGTCACCTTCACGTCGGTCTCGACAAACTCAAGGACACGGTGACGCGGGTCGAAGAGCTTCGCAAGAGTCTTGCCATGAAACGTTCCCAACTCCAAGCCAAGGATGCGGAGGCGAACGAGAACCTAAAATGCATGGTCGTAGACCAACAGGAGGTTGAACAAAAGAAGGCGGCGTCTATCGAGATCCAGGCAGCTTTGGTTAAGCAGGACAAGAATGTTGCACAACGTCGTGCTGTCGTCATGGCCGACCTCGCGGATGCTGAGCCTGCAGTGTTGGAAGCGCAGGCTGCCGTCGGCAACATCAAGAGGCAACACTTGCAGGAAGTCGGGATGATGGCCTATCCTCCCGAAGCCGTCAAACTTGCCATGGAGTCTGTCTGCATGATTCTTGGCCACAAAATCGACAGCTGGCGCACGGTTCAAGGTATCATCTGTCGGGACGACTTCAGTCAACTAATCGTCAACTTCGATACCAACACTCAGATGACGAAGTCTCACCGCGGGCCCATGAAGAAGGATTTCCTCAGCTGTCCATCGTTCAACTTTGGGACGGTGCAACGGGCCAGTAAAGCCTGTGGTCCTCTCGTCAAGTGGGTCCTTGCGCAAGTTCGCTTCTCCGAGATTCTCGACAACGTCGAACCTCTGCGTAATGAAGTGCAATCCCTCGAAACGCAGGCGGAGGCGACGAAGAAACAAGCGGCTCAGATCATCACCATCGTTGCTGAACTGGAATCAAAGTAGAGAAGAATATGCGCTGCTCATTTCGGAAACGCAAGCCATCAAATCGGAGATGGAGCGAGTGCAGAGCAAGGTCGATCGTAGCATGAAGCGACTCGCGAGCTTATCTTCGGAGGGGGAGCGATGGGAGCCTGGAAGTCGTACCCTTGACGCCGAAATGAGCACCATCGTCGGCGATGTGTTGCTGCCTGTAGCGTTCCTTGCGTACGGTGGTTTCTTCGATCAACATTACCGAGAGGTGACGTGGCAGGACTGGTCGAATCATCTCCTCGAAGCCAGCATCAAGTTCAATCGGAACTCTTGTTGATGGAGTACCTCTCGACGGCGGATGATCGTTCGAGCTGGCAATTCCGGCAGACAACCTGACTACGGAGAACGCGATCATGCTCAAACGATTCAGCCGTTACCCGTTGATCATCGATCCTACCGGCCAGGCGACATCCTTCCTGCTCAACGAGCGCAAAGAACGCAAGATCACCGTCACGAGTTCCCTCGATGAAGCCATCCTCAAAGTCTTGGAAAGTGCTCTGTGATTCGGCAACCCCATCCTCATCCAAGATGTTGAGCATCTGGATCCGATTCTGAACGCCGGCCTGAACAAGGAGATTCGCTGAACGGGAGGTTCTCATTCGCACCGGTAACGACTTTTCACCCGCGTTCACCATGTTCCTTTCGACTCGGGACCTCGGTCGAACTCTCTCCCGATATCTGCAGTAGAGTTACGTTCGTCAACTTCACGATGACGCGAAGCAGTCTCCAAAGTTAATCGTTGGATCAAGTCCTCAAAGTGGAACGACCCGACACTGAACGCAAGAGCACGGATCTCATGAAAGCCCAAGGCGAATTCCGCCTTTGCCTGCGCGCGCTGGAGAAGTTTCTCCTGCAAGCCCTGAACGAGTCGACTGGAAACATTCTCGATGACGACAAAGTTATCGGTACGTTGGAGGCCTTGAAACGGGAGGCTGCGGGGACCACGCGCAAGGTAGAGGAGACGGACGTCGTCATGAAGGAAGTCGAACAAGTGACGGAGTCTTTGATGAAATCCCAGTGTAGACTGCCCGGCGCAATCAGGTTGCAATGGTCTCGACTCGGACCACGTCCGAGTCCGAGTGGGCATACTGCTCCACCGCGACTGGCGGTACCCAGAGCACTGACGTACAACGATGTATCCCGGGCCTGCGGGTGGGGATTAGGATATCTCGAGAGGTCCGAGTCATATCGGGTGAAGACATGTACAAGTGAGTATTTTGTCGCTTTGAGACGTGCTCAGAGGTTGGTGCTGACATTGGCCAACGCGGTCATCGTCTTTCAAGTTGCTAGATTCACTTTGCAAAACAGTGTTCACCAGGCCCGCTAGCCTCGTCTCGGATCAACCAATGTCGACGACTCAACCGACCACTCCAGCAGAGCATTGCAAGTTGGAATTGTCATGACATCACAACTCAGAGTTCCAAACCGGACCCGGCCCGCTGGAATGTTTGAAAGGGCAGTACGGTCGCTGTGCTTGTGCTGGGTGAGTTTTCTGTGGGATAAAAAGTCGCACTAACTGGTCTGGCAGTCAGCGAACGCGGCGTTATTAGTGCTTGTACTGGCGTTTCCTTGAATATTGCGAGCACTCGACTGGCAGCACTTTGCATTTGGGCTGGTCGATGTCATGCTACCTCGGCATATAAAACACGTCAGTCGTGGTTGGTATGCATTTGTCACTTCCTACGCATCTTCAACTCCCTCATGACCGTGTCAGCCTCACCCATGCGCTCGCCCGGCAAGCGTAGCTTCGTATCAGAGCTCATCGCCCCGTCTTCCCTCTCCCCTTAATCCTTCTCTAAATTCGTTCTCTTCCCTTCCCACGGGACATACACCCCGTAACTCACCGGTTGGTGAGATATCGGACACCCTTTCCCCACTTAGAGAATATCTTGACTCGGGGTTGACGTCCTCTCCACGCTCACCACCCGGCGTCCCTCGGTCTCGCACTCCCTCGGTCTCTCGCCTTCCTAGCTCGAGTAAGTCTCCTGAGCGATCCCCCGTCACAGGCTCGATACCTCTTCAGCCACATCATGCGTATGCCCACCATCCTAGCCCAAGCAGCCCGTTCGCGCAGGGGATTCCTTTTCCCACTTCTTCACCTCTTTCTTCCTCGCCCCTTGCAGGTCCATCCCAAACCGCTCAATCGCACACCGCACGTCCACTCTCACCCCCCAATAGTCCGCGGTCACGCTCACCGCCATCTGTACATAGTGTATGTTGCCCCCCGCTCGTCCCCGTGCACTCTCCTTAACTACCCATAAAATACAGCCCCATTCTCAACTCCAAGCCCGTTCCCGCTGTTTATCAACCAACCACACCAATTCGCATTTCCAGGGTTCCCCCGTTCCAATCATTTCGTCCTCGTCTTCTCGATTTCCTCGTACTCAATCACTCTTTCAACAATCGTTCAGTAATCAGTATTCCACTCAAGTTGTATCCCCTCAACCAGACAGTCCGCGCCTCAGACCCATTTCACTGAATGCTGATTCATTTCCTCACTCGTCCACGTGCAGCAATCCCATGCACTCTGGTCACTCGTTTACCCAAGACACGCTGGCTGTTGTCAAGGGCAACTCGACCCCCGTAAGTGCGGCCCCCATTCGTTGGTGGGGTGGACGAACAGGGTGGCTCGACGACTGGATAACGCTGCACTACAGCCTCAAACATGTGATCCCCTCATCGACCATTTCTCTAGTCCCGCAGGGCTCAACGTTGCAACGAGTGCGGGATACGCCGAGCATGCATGTGGGAATCTGTTCACGTTTCGAGAGCCCTTTGGACGTCCTGGCGCATTTTTGGACGAGGAAATTCGTGCGTCGTTTGATGGGCTTGAAGGTTCCGATTCCAGATTCGTCAATCCGCCACTGTCCGGGTTGGTTCATGCACCAACAGGTGTTAACGCTGGCTACGAGTCGGAACGGGTTCCCCCTTCTCAGGCCTTGCCCATTCCTGTGCCATCCGGGGCCGCAGCATTAAAGCGGAACGACGGGGATTACGGTGAAGTAGACGTCGGACCACCGCCAATTGAGGGGGCCATTGTGATGCAGAGAATGCCAGATAATTTGGCTCGTCGGCACTCCTGCCATTTGTACCGCAACGTGAGTGGGTTCACGCATGGTGGCACGGTGAGTGGATGTATTGTCCTTGTAGCTCGTGTCGCTGATACAATTCTCTGAGTAGATGTCCATACATGATCGTGGACCCAGCGAACATCGACAAGAGCCTGTCAGTGGGCGCAGTCGTCGATTCAGTAATGCGTCAACGTGCTCTTCTGCGTCGTACGTCTCGTGCACATCCGGTCCATCGCAGTCTCAATCACAGTCGCTTTCGGTGTCTTCATCGCAATCGCATACAAGCACTCTCCCCTCCTTGCAGTCGCTCGGGGTTGGCATTGAGGGTTTGGAGCGCAAGGAACGCCGCTCAAGGACACTTTGGGGGCGGAGGCACTCAGGGAGCACTTTGAAACGACAAAGCAAGGATTTGAGCCAAGGTACCAGCGGGCACAGCGAAGAGGTTGTCCAAGGGTGCAGATCTTCTCAATTGATACGAACCGGTGATTATGGCGCGCACGTTCAGGAAGGAGAACACGTGGATGGCAGATTAGCATTAGTCCGCCAAGAAATAGCCTCGGAGAAACCTGCCTCATACGCGGGTGAGAAGGATACAGGGAAGCATGGGTCCTTCTTCGTGCGGGTTGGATCAAGGCATCTGGATATGTCTGACGAGCACACGCATCAAGTAGGATATGATAGAGCTCAAAAGGTAAGTCGTCTTCGCAGTTAGCCCTCTACACCATTCAGCAGCGAGGGTCCCAGTGGGTCTCACTAGCAATCACGTCTATCTTGCCTGCCGCGACCATCACGAAGTTGTCACCCATCGGCGATGCACTCATCAGGACAGCAGAGTCAGGTATGACATCCCATTGATGAATGCATGAGTTTCTGAACCCGTGCTAGTGAGCTTCGTCGGTCACGAAATCGCACCATTGGCCAAAGATGCGCTATCTGCGTCTGTGAACATTCTTGCTCTCGCCCCCTTTCCGGGGCTTGAAGCGGCTGCTAAGGCATTGCTGGTCGTATGGGATGCATGTTAAAAGGTAGACGTGAGTATCCTTTTACTTCGGCATTGTATTTTTCTTGCTTATGCATTGCTCCAAAAGACGAACCGTCTCTCCTGTTTGCGCCTCGCGGAACGCTGTGCAACGCTCCTCTATTCAGTTCTATGTGACACCCACGACACCGGCATGCAAAGCACTCTCAATGAACCTGTCGAACGATTGTGCGGTGCACTCGCTCAGGTGTGTTGAGTGTTGAGTCTTATATTCTTTTGACCTGGCTGACGTTGCATATTCAGATCCGGACGTTTCTCGACACGCAGCTCCACCGACCATTTTTGAAGCGGTATGTGAGAAGAGAAGAAATTGCAAGGGAACTCCAAGCGTGTAATGATGCAATCACAGATGCTGCATCGAGGTTTGGGGTCAGTAGCACTATAGCTTCCATTTCACGGACTGTGACAGTCTAACCCGGTCGGTCATCAACAGATGTCTGTTCAGATTCGCATCTATCAACAGGTATGGTTGGCGGCGAATGAATCGAGGCGGTTTCGACAAGAGGCACGGGAGTTGCTATCGTTGGACCATCAGATTATTCAAAGGCAGCTTGCGCTGGAGCATCAACGAGCAGAGATGTGTCAAGAGGAGGTGGTGGTGACGACGGAGTCATCAAGGGGGAGTGTCCTGGTGCCTAGGGCGGATAGTGGACCCATCGGTGGGGCTGCAGGCGAAGCGACTATAGACGACGGAGGTAGCAGCTGTCTGATGCCCCCGCCCCCGTATGGACCCCCTGGGCAGCCACCGGCAACGAAGGCAGGTGCGGTATTGGCCACGGACAAGCTGATGGCGCATTGGCCTGCGTCCGGTTCTGGACAGGAAACACCGACATCGACTACATTTTCCCCAGCGATTCCGTCTGCTGTGACGGACTCTACTACGTCCGCCCCGCCAACCCCAACGCCGACCAGAGCCATGTTTGTAGTGGAAGAGACGAAGACAAAGACGACCACCTTGAAGACAGAGACGATGGGCACACGCTCGATGCCACCAGAATTGATTCACGCTCTCAAAGATGTGCATCAGGCCCAGGACACTGTAGATGCCGCTGAGGACGAGGCTGCGCTTCGAGAATCGTTGGCGGGGGCGCTAGATGCGCAAAATGACGTGGAGATGGTTCGTCGTTTGCAGGTCGGACGTGAAGAGATTCCCGAAGCGAAAGAAACGCTCCGGCGAGTTCTGGATACCGGGAGTACGGGAATAGATGGCCACGCCGCCTTCGGACGAGGGGAGGATGGTGTGGCTATGAAGAACTCCGAGCTGGACAGACGTTTTATGCAGACTGGGATTGAGGCGATGACGCGGCTGGCAAGTGCTGTCAAAGGGCAACATCGAGGCGAGGAAGAGAAAGCAGGACTCGGCGAAGTTACTCGTGTCGCTGGTGCCTCGGAACTGCCGAGCTGGACAATCACGAGGTATGTTGCTGTCATTTCTTCTTACTCCCACGCATGTATACATTTGAACAGATACGAGGTTATTCGAACGCGCAAGATTGGCATGGGTTTCCTCTCTGACGTGTACCTTGGCCACTGGCGGAAACTTGACGTCGTTGTCAAGGTGTTGGCTCACAGCGTGTCGCGAGGGGCGTTCATGCGCCACGTTGAACTGTGGAACGCGCTCGACCATCCGCACGTGTTGCCGTTGTATGGCGCAAGCAGCACGATAGGGGAGAAGCCGTGGTTCCTTGTCAGCAAGTTTTGTAGCGGCGACAATCTCGTGGCGTCACTCAAGCGCGCGAGGGCTGTGGGAGAATTGGTTGTGGGAGACAAGGCCACGGTGCGTTTGGATCTGTTGAGATTTATGCATGAGATTGCCAATGGAATGGCGTACTTGCACGGATGCGGAGTACTACATGGGGAATTGAGGGTATGTATGTTTATATCTCATTTGGACCAAACACCTTGACCTCCTTTGACAGGCAGCGAACGTGCTGGTCGATGAAAACGGGCAGTGTGTCCTCTCTGATTTCGGCCAGTGCGAGATCAGGTCTGAAGCGCACCAGTCGTGTGGAAAGCCTGAGTCGCGTAAGTGTTTAGCAACTAGTGGACTGCATGTGTAAAATCTCACGTCGCCTTGCCTCTTAGATTACACTCGATGGAGAGCACCAGAGATGCTGATGGGCGATCACCGACCGACGAATGCTGCAGACGTGTACGCGTTTGCAATATGCTGCGTCGAGATACTCGGCATGGGCCAGCTTCCCTGGGCGACATTGGATAACAGAGCCATCCATGAGCTCGTGGTGGGTAAGTACTCTCATTACATTCTGACAAATACGACGGTTGATGATGACTGTGGTGTCGCGGCAGACCAGGATGAGCGTCCGCCAATTCCAGTACCTCCTGGGCATGACGACATTATTCATGCGGTCGCAAATCTGGTACAGTCGTGCTGGGTTCGTGAAGTTGATCGTCGGCCATCGTTTTCGAGTATCACTGCCTCGCTGGAAAATGTTTGGACACTCCATGACCACGGAAGCCCCAAAATCGGCCATTCCTCACTATCCTCGATTAATATCGGCTCATTACCTGCCACGTCGACGGAGTCTTCACCCGCAGATGAACAGTATGAAACCGCCTCCGAGAGTATGAGGACTGAGGTCGAGGAAGAAACCATCCATTGTATGACGGATGTGTCATTGACCAGTCCCGTGCCAACCCTCGCAAACGGTCGTTCAGTACTTCACGTTAACGCGAGCATCCACACAGAGGCCGTGGAAGTCTTAACGCAAGCCACGCTAGGTATCTCCGAAGACCACGACTACGATACTCCCATACCCTCCCCGACGAATAAGATAGATGTGAGCATGCGAAACGAGGCAAACTATCGCCTCGTTGTGGGCTCAAACCACGGGTTCCACAGTTCATGTGAGTTTGATCCTTAAGTGTATACTAAATATTGAATCGAAATGTCAACACTTCCAGTGACGTTTCCTCTGTGGTCCCCGACACGCGTAGAGCTAGGGGCGGTCGGATACCTTTCCAAACCCAGCGGAGATTTTATCACTTTGTTCAATGCGATGGATCCCCTCCAGAGTTGCGACGAGCGACTCCGCCAGCTACCGTCCATGTACGGCTATGGCAGGTTTGAAGTACAGAGGCGAGAGGAAGGCAAGCGTAGCATGGCCCAACGCGGTCTCGATGCTATTTCCGTGTTTCTAACGTTCAAGACACGAGGAGATCGGTCGCATCCGTACGTGTTCGTATCTCAGAAATCTTGGTAGTACTCACGACGTTGGTCAATATTTCCATCAGGGAACGAATCGCACGACAGTATACATTTCCGCTCGTACGAGGAACACTGTCTGCGCATTTGTGCGTGGAAAAGACGGTGCACCGGTACATCGATCATCTGGAAGCACCCACGACGTGGTTCAAACAGCACGTGGACCTCATTCTGGAAGTGTGTACGCTGCGCCACGCGATTCGAAGAGAAGACCTAATTTTGGGTGAGCGAGCCTGAGACAGTGTAAATTCTCTTGTCAAGCGTGACGCGTATTTTGCAGTGGTCGGGACGCTAGATGCACCAGAATGGGCGGTCTTTGTTTCAGACGACCACGCCGATGGTCGAGCACAATTTAATGTGTTTGCGGCTCGGGAGAAAGGCGAGCCTTGGGGTATGTATACCGTGGAGCCAGCGGTCAAGAATGGGAACACTGGATCAGGTCGATGGGTGGATGTGGGCCAGGGTACCTTTGCTAGCAAGGTGTCGTGCGCAGTAGGTGGTCACGATGTCACTGGCGATACAGTCATGCTGGCAGGGTTGCGGCCAGAGCAGGGCGCGCTGGCGACGACGACGACGTAGAGCCGAGGCTTTTGATGCAAAGTTCGATGTGTTTATTGATTTGTATAGGTTTGGGAACAGAATGGCTCAATTGAGGTGCCCGCTTGTCGGTATCATGAGAGTGCGCGACCAGTGGGCTTTTCTGCCAGTATTCGGTCTATCGTGATTCGTAACCCACACATTGGGCAAGAAAGTATCCTTCTCCTCGGCGAGGTTTTTCAAGTAGGATCCCGCTTGCGTTGTTTCGTGCTTGTCCATAGCTCAGATGTCGAACAAGTACAATAGAAACATCTAGTTCAAGACTAGTCGTGACGGCGTTACTGATGCGTGACGCGGCGGGCGAGTACGTGACCGATGCTACCAGTATGAATATTTGGAATCTTTGAACAGGTGAGCAAGAACGCCTACATTCTCCTCTGCTTATGGTTTTATGAACCATTACCGAGCAAGGCAGGGTGCTACGAGCGTTTTCCGCTAGCACAAAAGCAGTGATGCACGATGGAAGTGGCAACTACATACCGAAGAAGGTTGGCGGTAGTTCCGCCAGAGATAAGGCGAGAAGGTGATTAGTACGAGCAACATGGTACGCGCCTGAGTTAGACCTAGGAAGGCCACAAGGAGGATGGAGCAGAACCACCCGTCAGGGTATATGGCACTGTGCCAATTACGCCACACGAGCACTAGTGCGTCCCAATTCAGAAGAGGCATTGACAACACTGACGTAGGGGCCTCGGCGAGTCGAGCCGACGAAGAAACCATCGTGGGTACAAGACCAGACGGGAAGCGAGTATAAAGAATGGACGCTTCACCAACATCGTACAAGCCTGAGCCAGAACGAGCAAGACCAGGGATGCCAATTCACGAAGACTTGGCAGGATTGAAGAGAAGATATGTCACGGCGTTTGTTAGCGCTCAGCGGCGCCGCTCACCATGACGTCAACGGTCATCCTAGGCTTTGTAGGCCAAAGCTACGACTGGTGTGGCGTTGGTCTAAGCCTTGATGTTTTGATGGTAGTGCCAACGATCATTTTCGCTTCCGGGTTTATCATGATAGACTGAGGACTCGGGGTGGAGTTGACCCTTATAGTGTCAATGGCACGAGTGACCAGAACCTAGAGTCTGTCAGGGACATCCAACAGCAGTTGGACTTGTCTAAACGCCACTGACTCGGAGGCCTTTTAGTTCTAGTAGCTTCTGGTCTTGTATGAGTGACGGTAGAACACGGAACGCTTAGGCTATCGTAGTATGACAGGCTGTCAATGATCAAACATTCGCTATGATACCCGAGAAACTTCCGTAACTCCGAAACCATTTGGGCATTATAACTTGAGGGGCGAGATAACCCAGAATCTGCTCCAGAGTCCCCATGCCGCCGAACATACCCAGGGATACCATCGCTCTTCTTGCAAAGATACCCGTTATACCCGCGGGACGAGTAAATCTCACAGAATTATATAGGCGTCTCAAGACCCTTCTGGACCGTTCTCCACGCACCAGCCCGCTCTCCATCCTCAAGTATGCCGCTTGCGTCATCCTTCTTCTCAACGTCGGGTCCTTACCGTTCGTATGGCACAGTGAGTCTCCCCTTTCTTTCATCCTCTGCTCATCTGTCGGTGCCTGCGAGGCTCAACACATGTTTTCCCTCTCCAGTTCGGGTGTTCTGGCCCATATTCTTGGCGAATGTGGAGCTTTGGGTGCTCCGTCTCAAGCTTGTCCTAGCCTCCAAGAAGGAACGGGCGCGCGCGCTCATTGCATGGACTGGCAAAGTTTCACCAGTTGGCGCCGATCCATTCGAAGTCACCACGACGTACAGGCGATGGGCGAGTACGTCTTTCAAATCCTCACCCATGCACACTCTTGTGACTGGACACTCCCTTCAGCCATTGACGACATCGACGCATTTATGCACCTCAGCAACTCGAGTTACGCCAAGGCACGTCTCCACGTGTTATCTCGGTATGAACTAATCGGCCTCCACAAAGGCATTGGATTCAGCGCGCGTGAAGGTGATCATGAATTGGTTCTTTTCTTGGGGTTATCACAGAGGGCAGATGGCCCTCGGAGGTAAGTACCTTAGGTACCTCACGTCCGTTGGACAAGTCTGACTGACCACTCAACCCATATGACCCTACTTAGCAACCCACTATCACTTCATTCGCGAAATCCGTCCACTCGTGAGGTACGAAGTTCGACTCACAATTGGAGCTTGGGATCATAAATGGGTAAGTCCTTTGATACTGCCAAGCTACGAACGCAACCATTTTCGTGTGTTGACAGTTTGCTTTTCTTCCTATAGCTATATGTCGTGTCGCGTTTCGTAACAACTCCCACCCATCGACCTGCCACCTCTCCTTCCCCCCAAACTAGTACCCCATCCACCCCGAGCGACGCGCGGGTTCAAAATGGATCTGCCGTCGTCGAACAGCTCGCTGCCGCCATCATTCAGGCTAACGGGACTGGGAGAACAATCCGTACTCCCATCGTCGAACCAGATGGGGCGATCTTACATTGCGTCGCCGTGTCCCAAATCTGCTTCAAATTGGGTCGTATCACCGTCCCGCCTGCCCTCGTCCTTGCAACACAAGGATTCACGAAACCGTCGGATAGCGGCGTTGCGTACTCACATGCCAACCCACCGCCAAATTGGATCGAGACCCAAGCGCTTCAGAGTCCCCCTCACGGAAGCACGGGCAACTTTCTAGCTTTCCTCAGGGGTAAATGGCGCGATGTGCCCGAGGGCGAACGATGGTGGGAGGATGCCCTTGGGGGATCGGTCGAAACGAAGCGCCAGGCGAATTTGGAGATATTAGGGTCGCTCAAGCTAGGCTTGGAGCAGACTCGAACGTTACGTTGAAAGAAATGATGCTTCTATCTGATACCAACCTCCTTTGTATTTTTTATTTTCAAGCCCCAGAACACATTCACATTGGGTTTCCGGTGACATACAATTGCGTGCTGGATCAACAGGTGTTGTACATTATGTATCGTTCGACCACATGCTAGTACATACCCGGACAACACAGAAGTCGTTCAGACTTCCGTCTATGGGTTGGTTGATGTTACAGTCGGCTCGTATCGCGTACACATCTTCTGCTCAGTGCCAATGGTGGACCGTCCCCTACATACTATGAACGATGGACGAATTTGTGAATAAGTAGTACAAAATGGTGCGGTTGCTAAACAACAGGTACATCCTCCAACACCGGGTGGGTATATATGTGCGGGTATAACTATCGACAAGGAGAAAAAAAGGTGGAAAAGAGTGGAGTGCCTCAAGACGAGGCAGGTATGTACATATGTACTAATCAGTGTATGTCAGCAAGCGTTTGCGCGGTGATAAGTCGTCGATATGGGCGTTGACAAGACGACAGGATGTCATCGCCTAGATGACCCTTCTGCTTCTTCCAGGTGGGTATTTGTTATCGCGTTTGTCATGCCTTGAGATCGATAATAGTCGACGGTTGAGAGTCACATAGCCCAAGCTCGACCACATTGACGTCGCCGTCCTTGTGCCCAGTCCCGCCACCTCTTCCGACTGTACTCCAAGACGCATTCCGACTCGTGTCTGGATGAACGTCGTCCACGCCGAACTCGCCCGCGACACGTGTTGGTCGAGAACCGAAACTGAACCTGACGGCGGCGCTCGCGTGGGACCGGTCTAGCCCCTCGTCCTCCTCGCCAAAAGTCTGGCCATAATTCCAAGCCTTCCCGCGAGCAATCCAGAGTATAATCAACAGTGGTGCGATAACCTAAAATTGAGTTCGTCAAATCGGATCCACGTGTTCAAGGAACTGTGGTTTACCTGGACTTGGCTCATGGTTGCCAGGACGATCGTTTGTCCTGGACTCTGCTGGATGCAAAGAATCAAGAACAGGAGCGACCATGCGCCGTAAGGCGCAGCAGATTCTATCAGAATCGTCACAATGCTCATGTAGGGGGATCCCATTCTTTGACCTAACACCGCGGAGGACGGGCGAATGTGACAGCCGAACAAGCGAGAACATATGTGAATAACGTGGAACCGAACGTAGAAGGCGCAATGGTCGGTTAGTCGATACAGCGCAAACTTCGAAAGACGGCGCTCACCAAACATGCGTTCCACCCGGATCTTGTGCCAGTACAGTCGCGCGGCGATTAACACGGTCGAAAGGACATTCAAGGAGAAAGAGAGGGAATAATAAGCGAGCAACATGTTTTCTGAGAGGTAGAATATCTTGCCCAGCTGGGCCTCCCCCTGCAAGACAAGGGCACTTAATACTATATCAATTCCTATCAATTCCTTGTCCGTTCCGGGCCATGCATAACATTGTTCACTCACCGATGACCCCGAGATACATTGCACACGGCAAAGGTATGATCCATCTCGCATACGGAAGTTTATAATAAAACACGATGAACCTGCAAAGCTGTAGACTATGACGTCAGCTTTCAACCGTTTGCACGAGAGTGGACACTAACAATCAAGGCGTCCGTCATCCAAAGTATTATGAGAGAGGTGACGTCGGTCATGACCATGACGCTCTGGCTAGCCATGAACATGATGTAGTACTGATAGGGACCTCCGGGATACAGTCGATTATCGACGTAGGCCACGATCGCATTCTGAGAATTGCAAGCAGTATACAACGTCGCTAGGATGAACAAGACAGTCGTGTAGACAAGGTAGAAAAAGGTCTTGCGCCATTCCATCTGGGACTTCAAGAGCGAGTTTGGGTGGGATCCTGATCGTACAGTGCGTTGAAAGAGCTTCTTGATGAGGGAGTATGCGGTCATACAGTAGAGTGTGGTCATGATGCCATAGGTAACCCCAAGGAGCGTCGTGGCCGCTATCAAATTGATGCGATCGTTGAGGAGGTTCGTACGGGTTTCACTGCTCCCTGCATTGGTTGAGTTCGCAGACGTCACATCCAGCATCGTGGTAGTCGCTGCCACGAGGACCGTACGTAGTGCGGAAAGTGGAGGTGCAGCGGTGAAAACAGTGGATATGAAAGTCAAGCTTGTACCCTCGTTATGAACACGCTTTAAATGACCGTGTGCAAGGGACCACAGCTCAGAATATATCAATACGGAGATAACAGCGCCCAAATACGATAGATGGTAAAGTTCATCGTGGGATTGGGAATGATGATGAAACTCTGATAACTGTGATCCGAGTAGCGATTAGACCTTTCATGTCATTGCCATCAGGGTCGCACAATGAAAATCGAACACGCACATTATATTAACGGTTCTGAGGCCTTTCAGGGCGATGAATGGGGAAAGCTGGGGGAAGAGGAATACAAAGGAATAGGAAAACAAGGTATGCAGGTGATGGGGTATTTGCTCCAGCATTCAGTGCCAGATGCTGCCCACATAGGTTCATTGACAAGGAATGTTCGCATCAGCCAGCCATTTGGAGCACTGAAATAGCTTGATGATCAGTAGTACGCTTGAGAGGAACGGGATCCGAAATTACCTATTTCAGCGCTGTTGGCGCTAGAAGACGAAAGTGAACAAAAAGAAAATGTGCGGAGCGGAGTCAGGTGCTTGAATTTCAGCTCTGACGGCGACAAAGACAGTAGGTATTAGGGAAAACATAGAGCCGCGCGACCGAAATAGTACGATCAATCGAGGGCAAAAGCACTGAGTATGTGCAAGTATTACGTTCGATGGGTGAATGTCTTGATATGAAAAATTCCGGCTACAGGAGCTCTCGTAGGCTGGAGAACCGCATCAGTATATGTATTCCTGCATCGCGATAGTATGCAATTCCTCACCATAGTATATGTCTAAATCGTACATCAAAGTGTGCGTATTCACGGCGCCGTGGTGGCAGTCATCCGTCGCATCCAGGGAGCATTGGTAAGCATATTTGGTACCTACCACGAAATTAGATCTAGCAATTTGAGGGGCTGTCAGTTTGCCTCATAAACTTTGTATATGTCACATACGCGTCAAGCTAGCCGTCGCCTTCCAACCTCACTTGACCAGTGAACATGCCGGAACTCGCGCGCGTGTGAAGGGTTAGAACGCAAAAGATCGTCGAATGGGTGGGCGTAGGAGCCGCCCAAAGAGGGTAGTCGGGGGCATCTCAGGTTTGCGAGTTTCGTGGAGAAGGAAGACGAATAGGAACAGTGTACAAAAAAGTGGCCTGTAGTGTGCGTTCCACGGAAGTGCCGGATCGAAAGGATGAATGAAGTGTGTGTTCGCATAGAGCACCTTCCAAATTGCGGCATCATAAGTACTTGGAGCTCTACCGGAAAGGGTACGTCGGTTCAATGGACTGGTTTGCAATGCAAGCAAAAGGAGCAAGGCTTACTGTGCGTCACGAAATGATATCTTGTGGGTGTACATAGCAAATAATGGTGCAAATGAATTCCACAGGCAAAATGCGCTCGTTATAGGGGCCACAGCGCTAGTACTCGGTCGTGGTGAACGACTCGGACTTCTTATGTAACTCCCTACTTATGACAAAATCATCTGGTATCTTGGATGTCGGTACGGTCGGGCACAGGCCCGGGAGAGGGAGTGAGAGAGGAGCCAAGGGAGTGAGGACAGGCAAGAACGCGAAGCGATCTTCGGCCCCAAACAATTGCACGAGCCCGTCTGGAGGCGTGAGCTGTGACCCCCAGTGGTAGAAGTGGTCCGACAACGCATGCAGCGAACGCAGTGACCAGGGACTAGGAGGAGGACAGAAGGAACTCGCTGGGGGTTGCCCAAGTTATAAAAGGGTGGGTAGAGGTATTCGCCGATGGGGCAAAGCCACGGCCATCAGGACGGCAGTAGAGTTCATCGACGTCAGTGAGTGGGAGGCCACGCCACTAGTATCGGTATGTGTGACGAAAGGGAGGGCGAGCGCGACTGGCTAGACGAGCGAGGAGGTAGCGACGCGGAAAAAAGCTGGTGCTGCGCTGCTTACCTACGCTCGTCCAAAGACACCGATCTGTCAATGTGACGCTGTCACAGAGCATCACTCTACCACTACCTTTTATCCCATCAAAATTTTTGCGCGATTTCAGCAGGGTATTTGGACATCCTCTACTCTGCTCGATCCCTAGAGGCGTGACAGATGGGCCACTATCCAGCGTGGCTTGGATTATCATCTTGCGTACAAAACTAGCTAGGCACAATCGATTCCCCCAAATGTGTATGTACCCGGGATGGCTACGGGACATCCAGCTCGATCCTCATGTGAGTTACAATTCTGTTGATCATCCGCGCTTTTGCAGCACCGCAGACAAAACCGATTTGCAGATGGTTCCACCCTTGTTGGCGAGCATGACGCACGACGATAGGTCGACGGTCAACCACTATCACCAGAGAATAAACAAACGTCTTACTGCTCGATGAAGCTTGCCCCATAGCCTCCAAACGTGCACTGAGCACCGTTAGGGAATCTGACGTCGAACTGTCCTCCATCATCATTTCCCGCAAACGGAAACTTGCTGGAGTCCATACAACCCGTTATCTGAAAATGCGTTAGTCACCCGACGATCCCACCCTCGTGCGCGATGATTCGTCAACTTACTTGCACGTATGATCCATCCGCGGCCGCCGAGTATGCGGCCCCTGTGATAAAACCGCTTGGGAACGAGTTGCCGCACCCACTTCCGTCAGTGCAGTATGCAACACCGTCTACCTCTGCATCCGAAACCATCTCTATATGAACATAACAAATGAATCACTACAATCAGAAATTAGATGAACAGCATACGCACCGCCTGAGCCCTGAGGTAGTAACAGTGCGAACGCATTTGGCCCATCCGCGTACACAGTCGTTGAGGTGGACGCGTCGCCCGTCGGCTCTGGTGTGGGCTGTCCGTTCTGGCGTCGCTGCTTAGTCGGCGTGGGCGCCTGCGACTTGGCGAGCTTCTTTCCTATGCTAGGCTTGACTTTAGACGTGTATTTTCGGGGAGGTACATTCCTCGGCTTGGTCCTGCTGCCTTTCCTGTTACGCAGTATCGGTTTTCCTCTTGGCGTGCGGCTTGTAGACGATGTGTTGTGACGTTTATCTTGTGAAGCTTTGGGCATTCCAACGGGTTTTGTCGGTGTGATCTGGGATGTATCGGTAGTGCTGGTACGGTACCTAGACATACCGGTAACTCGGGGTCCTTGTCCAATCTTCGCTGAACTCTGCAGGGCGACGCAAAGGCAAACGATGATCGTCAGCGTGATGATGTTCGGTGATGTGAAAGGGAGCATGATCTGCCAAAAAGAGCGTATGATAAAGATCAATGACTGAGTGCTTGCTCTGCAAGCAGCGAGTAGGCTTTAGTTGCGAAGGCGTAGAATGTTTGGATGTTGTAATAGCTTGACACCTGAGCTCGCTGCTTGACCAGGCCCACGCGTCTTGGTCACGTGAGTTGATTTTGCACGACTGATGCGAGCCTTGCGCGCTGGGCCCTCATTCAATAACGTTCAACGATAGTGTTACTTGCAATTGTACAGTAAATTAGTGTGATGATGGCGATTATTGAAG
>JBBPOD010000018.1:0-51993 GCA_038091255.1 Tylopilus intermedius | reverse complement strand
AAGGCAGCCTCGCTTGTTCTGATCTGGTACACGGGATTTGTGTATCATTGCGAATCCGTTCTGGAGCGCGAGCGGGACGATGGAGAGCAATCGAGCCTGGTGTCACGATGGGTCAGCAACAGAAAGGAGGTGAAATAGGAAACTGACATGAAGCAAGGAATTATTGATCCACTTGTTTCGTATGAGAGCATTGGCAAGGAGGACCACAGCATGGATCTTGTGACTGGTCGTCCGAAGCGCACGGTGCGCGTACAAGGCGGCCGACGCCTTTTTCCTGTCTACGTTCACGCCGGATCATACGGGACAAAGAACAGAGGTGCTCACTTAATGTCATCCTTCTTAGGCCGTGCTTGGAGCGTGATTTCCATGTTTTGCTGTGGAGCCGGTGGAGAACTGTTCCGGAATGTGAACTTCCTCCCAATCAAGTTCATCCTCGCTGCCGTCTCCGGCGACAGAGACGGTCATGATGGCGTTGGTCGTCGTCGACAAAGAGTACCATTAATGACGGCGCGCGAGTCACGCACCCGCGTCAGTCACGTCAGTCACACATCACGTGAAATGTGACATGAGTTGCAGGGTGCTGGTTCAACTTGCGTCTCCTTGATGCAGGATCGTAATTCACTGGCAGGCGAGCGATGTGGATGACATCTTAATCGGGAAGGCTGGGCTTTTGTGGCGAGAATGCTCCAAATCGACAAGTATGGTAGCTGGTTGATCACTGGGTAAGTCGTTTACCTGCACATTTACATCCTATGAACTCGAACCTTGGTCCTTCAACTACCCAACCCACGGTCTGGGCGTCAATCTTTTCTTGAAAAATAGCCCCCTGATGATTTCGACCACCCGCGGATATACTCCCTCGGTCGATCGTCCGACCACGTCGGTAGCGGCTCAACGACCCACGTCTGTCAGATCTCCCAACGCGCCCGCCTGCACCACACGAAAGGCGTATCGCTTCAGGGAGCATCGCCAAGTCGACGTCGCCTGGCACGTCGAGCGTGGCCGGCTCGATCGCGAGCAGATCGAGGACCGAGGACTGGGAGACGTGTATGCGTACGTGTGGATTGAGAGATGGATGACGTGTCTTGCTGCGACTCCAGGCGTGCTGGAGAAAGACGGCTAGCGTAAAGCGCTTGGCGTCCTCCCTTGTACATCCAACATGTGTGTATGCTACACCACGAGATGCCAACAGACAAGAGAAGAGAGGTCATAAATTCATATCCGAAACGTGCGACGGGAGGACAGACGTACATGGGAAGAGAATGATCTCCAGCTGCGCAACGCTATCGTTTTCGAGCCATACACACTGCAGATCGCACTACTGCTTGTACGGCGGGTGCTTGATTTCCGGCGCTTGACTTGAGTTT
This sequence comes from Tylopilus intermedius, assembly GCA_038091255.1. Lineage (NCBI taxonomy): Eukaryota > Fungi > Basidiomycota > Agaricomycetes > Boletales > Boletaceae > Tylopilus > Tylopilus intermedius. The sequence goes on along the minus strand of JBBPOD010000018.1, from coordinate 50,626 downwards.
CTCCGTAGGAATGAACTCCGAAACGGAGTGAAGACCAGGGTGGAGAGCGTGCTGCCGAGCATGTTCTCTCCGAGTCAGGCGCTCTTGGGAGAATGTCTCGGAGAACAACTCGTTTACGGTGAGGTGGCACGGGTGAAGCTCCGCGCCCAACGTCACCGTGAAGGGATCCTGTCCAAATAGATCAGCTGCATCTGTGAACACGGTGGACCATCCGACTTGCCCGGAGGTTCTCCCCGACGCCAGGCAGATCGATCTTGAGGGGAATCCCAATCTCACGAAGAATGTTAGAGTTCCCGGTGCCTTCGATACTGTCAGAATAATCTGGATGTACCACGCAACTGTCTCCGCCTCACCGGATAATTCTAGAATCCAGGGCATTTGGAGAGCACTTGTGGGCGAGAGTGAACTTATGCGACTATTGAAACATGGCGCGTCCACAGACCGCCGGAAAGAATTGCTTCGCGGCGGACGAACGCAGAAACGAGTCGACCAGAATTGTAGAACAGGGTACGCACAAGCCCATCCTTGGGACCCGGCATCACCACTCTGGATACGTAGGCTCCGGTGAGACAGACGATGTTGGGTTGACTCGAGAGGTGGTCGTGATATGCCTAACGCAAAGCCAAGTGAGCACTGCTCATCTTCGGAGCAACCAGGACGCAACTCGCGTTGGTGCTATAGCTACGAGTGTTTGTCTGTGGATCGACCGAGGCTGTATATGTCCAGATACCAATCAAATCGCCCGAGGCCTGGTCCTTATCAGTACAAGTGTGCATCAGTCGTGGTCGGACGCACCTCAGAGTTCGTCATCACACCCAGCTTGTCCATCGAGCTGAAGCCTGAGAACGGCCACACGAGATCGAAACAGTAGCTGTATGCTGTCGTCTTGACATACCATGCCTATGGACCTGTTTAAGCATGCTCTTCGCGCAGTTATCGCTGGCACACACCTGCCATGGTTGTGAGTGACGTTGTCTGCATTGTGCAACTAGCCACCACAGTCTGAAGGAGGTATCCACACCTCGGAGGCGTCGACAGCGTCCCGGAGCGTATTCCAGTCGCAATGGGCCCGTGTTCTTGGACAAAACGTCGAGATTGAAGATGGCTTTGAGTCGACTGTCGATGTAGAACCGCATCTTGCTGTCTATCCACTCCATCGTATACACGTGGAAATCACTCGCGTAGTTGCCTCGTTTCGTGTTCATCCATCCGCAAAGACTCTTGAGAAGGGTGACTTGTTCGACTCTGCGACAATTAGAGCAGCATCGAGTTCGTTAATCAACTAAGTATTGATAGTTAACGTGGGCGAGACGGCGCAAAAGAGCGTTGCGGACCTTTTGGACAGCGTCAGGGACGATCTTGAAATCGATAAAGATATCACTGCGGAAAACGCCAGTTTCTAACGCTTCCGCGTGGCCTTCGACGTATGTTTCAGAGAAATGTCCTTCGAACATGTTTAAGTCTTCGTGTCTGTTGGGCATGAGGGCATCGTAATATGCCTCCACCTTAGTCGAAACGTGAGCGGGATCTCGGCCTGTATCGTTGAGTTTACATACCATCAATAATGTTTCGCAAAGCGTTCCGCTCCTCTTGCGATGGCGTCGCACGGCCCCCCAGACATCGAGCTCGAAGGGAGCAGAACGCGGCAACGAGAAGCGCGATGATGGCGGTGCGATCGTATCAGGAGTATCTAGACCTCATGAAGACGCTAGGGATGCGCCAAAAAAAGCTGCGAAACGCGTCAGAACGTCAGCGCAAATACTTGGAGCAAAGGGAAAAAGGTAACTCACCCTAAGGGAGCCTCAGACGAGGTCGACAATCCCAAAGGCAATGCGCATGCGACGGGGAGCATCTAGGTGCGACGAGGACGCCAAATGCGTGCCGAAGAAGCCTAGAAACGTGAACGCGAATGCTCAGAACAGCGGAAGGAGGACAACATACCTTGGGGGAGCCGAAATCCGATACAACAACACGACGCAGCTTCTACAGCGCCAAGGAATGTACCAGAGTTGATATAAACAAGTGCAATGACGTATCGAATGCGCTACGTCGAAATTGACCGCTAGGAGGTGCTGAGGCAGATTGAGTTTGGATGCGTCGAGCACGATTCGAGTGGCAAAAACGACGGTGTCGGTGTCCAGAACGATGAGAAAGGTAGTAGTGTACGGAGAACTTGAATGGAATCTAGCGTGTGTGGGGGGAGCAACTTGGGAGTATGTTGGCAGCACGGCAATGTGACAAGGACCAAATACAGACAAGCCACGCTCTGCCATCTACTAGTAATTGCCAAGTAGACTAATCAATAAGCTCGAGGCATTGATTACACGAACTGCACTAGTATAGTGTTTAGGTCGACTTATACCTTTGTAGGGGGTCTTCATCATCATGATTTCCCTAGATCCAGCTAACTCTATTCACCTCCATCCGAGTCCCCCCAATCAGAACCGTACATATCATACATCTCAGATATGTCTGTATCGTCGTCCGATACATTACCATTCCTATCTTCACCCTCAGAGATCTCACATGCAAGATCATCTAAGTCGGCGAGCGCGAAACCGGTACCTGGGCTGTTGAATCCATCGTGGAAGGCGAGACAAGCAGCGGCATCCGAGAGGGGAGTGTCCACGGTGTCCAATGCGTCCTCTGCTTCCCAGGGGTCAGTTACCGGTAACTCCCACTCTAGATCAGAGAGTGAAACGTCGTTGTCGAAGTCGTCGAATTCGTGGAGCGGAAGACATGATGTTCTAGAAATGGCAGACAGGTGACGAGTAGGCGGGGTATCTGTAGTGCTTTGAGAACGGTCCCGGGTGAACTCCACGTGATCGGCCGTAGTGTCCCGAGAATGAGAGTAGGTGTGGCCGACACCAAGGCCCCAATGAAATCTCATCAACATATCGCGATCTACGAACCTTCAAAGGGAAGCATTTAGTAACAGCGGAGAGAACATAAAGCGCGGAAGTACCTGTTAACGTAGTAGTACCTCCAATCATCAGAATCTCTTGCTAGGGAGGATAGCGCAGTGTTGTCTGAGTGCAACCGCCCTTTTGCGAAGGCAGGAATGAGATGGCATCCTCTCAATACCTCTGCGGGGTCAACGAAGTCAAATGCTTCCTCGCTGTTCATCGGAACGAACTGTAGCATATCCAATGCAAGCTCGCCGCGTTGGGGATCGGGTGGGACCAATTCGTACCATCGTACATGTAAGAAGTCCAGTCGTCGAGGGTTGTAGTCCTTAAGTCCCGGGCCGATGTACTGGACGTTTGCGTGATAGATGCCGATGATGCGTGCGTAATAGAAACGACGGGATACTTCCGAGCCTTCTGCAGATCCTTCAGCCAGCATCATTATATCACGGTGGTCAGTGTTCGGATTGAAGGTATCCTGTTCGCGACGAACATCGTAGGTGGTGTAATTTATGCGCAACAGATTATGACGGTAGATTCGACCACCCTTGAACAGCACGTGATCAGGCGAGGCCACAGACTCGTTGTAGCTGTTACATAGGCCCTGGAGGACTTGATTATTGGCCGAATCGGAACCTGCATCCGTGTGGATGAGTTTGATGCGAGGAAGAAGGTGACGCTTCAATTTTGGAAGGAAATCCTATCGGTGCGTCAATGATGGCGAAAGTAAGATAGCGGATGTGTTCATACCGCTACCACTGGGTCATCCGCGTTTTGAAGAAGGAAACGATCAAGGTCGATTGGATTATGTTGTGATTTTCCGATGTTGTAGCGTTCGTCCGGAACGTTTAGCACAGTCTCTGGTGGAACGTTGCCAATTTTGGAATCACGAACGCGGCGTATTCTCGCTTGTCGCCGTTCTATCCGGGTTAGTTGACGAATAAAATTCTTCCGGCTGGTGCGTGTATATCGCCCTTTCCCGACTCTATGCTCCCGCTCGCCCTGAGGTAAAAGTTAAGACCCACTCGATGCACAGGATGGGCAACTACTCACCGTCTGTGTCGAGTACGAGTCCGTTGTTCCATACATCCTGATAGCAGCAGGGTAGTCGGCGAGTGCATGGAACTTGTAAGTACGCAGGTTGAGGGTTTTTGGCTTACGTGTTGATGCAGCAGTAGTGCATCCACTGCCACCGCGACGAGAGCGCGCGCGGGCTGCGCGACGTTGGCGCGCCTGGGCCTCGCATCTGAGTTCTTTGGTGTCAAATGCGGGGCACGTGTCAGCAGCGAAAGTGCGTATACCGTCTCCAAGAGACTGGGTGACACCATCCATTATGCAAAGGGTTTCATCTGTGTGGAGTCGTAATTTTGCAAGGCCATGCCAATAACAAAGAAGGTAGAGAAGACCAAGTATAGCCGTGTTGTGAGGATCGGGCATCAAGCCTTCGAACACAGGGAGGGCACACTGCAACTTGGTTCAATTGAGGGCCCTAATTTAATAACCACTGAACCGTTACGCACCTGAAGGATATCTTCAAAATCGTGAGCCGCGATTCTTTTCATTTCCGACACATTCTTTGAGAAGCGTCGAATCGTATCTTTTCCGAAGGTGGGGACCTGGCGATATCTGTGTATGGCGAGCACATCAGATGAGAAGAGTCGATATTGATGGTACTACTTTCCTTCGATCGAGTTCGCACAACTTGTTACCCTTTAGGCTATCAAGCATTCGTAGAAGGTGAATCAAAACAGCCTTCCAAACGCCGAGTTCAAACTCGTGCAATACATCGACTACAAGCATGGCGAAGACGCTAAAACCGCAAAACCGCAACCTTTCCGAAAATGCGTCCTATGATCCTTAGCATGAACAGAATGGAAAACAGTCGAGTCCAGACCTACCATGGTGGGTATGAGGGACTCGTCTTTAAGAACTGTTTGAACATGAGGAGAAGTGACAGCATAGTTCTTCTTGTAGATTAAGCTTCGTGCTTTGAGTATTTTGTTCCGTCGGTCTTCATTGTCAACCCGAGTCAGTGTCTGCCGTTCAGACATATCCTGTTGGCTACCCATATCAGGAACACTTTCCATGGGAACGGTGCACCTTGGACAAGGGCATGTTCCGAGGTTTCGTACACACGCAATTAGCACCCTGTACAATTGAACCTGTCAATAGATTATCCGGGTGGACGAGGACAGAACACACTTTTCAGGATAGTCAGCAGAGTATGTAAATATACGAGGGAAAAAGCGTCGCTTGATACCATCGCAACACAAAATGACAATGCCATGCCGATAGGCGTCCAAGAACTCCTCGTCAAGGAGTATCTTCCACTGCTCGTGGAAAAGCTCCCGCTGACAGTGAGTACGAAGGGCGTCGGTCGCAGCTTGGTCACCTAAATTTTCCACCAGAAACTCCTTGAATTCATCCGGCAGCTAGAGGACAAATGAAACCAGAGTCTAGAAAAAAAACGCACACATACCACCCGGAAATACGCTGCATGAGAACAGAGACCATTGTTTGGTTGGTTCCTGCGGTACTTTGATTCGTTACCGAAATATACATAAAGAGGCCACAGTTTGACATCGCCAAAGGCAGTCAGGTGGGTCGAGTCGGACCAAAGCATAAGGGCCACTACAACGCGAGGCAGATCACAACCGGGTTCTGGGGGAGAATCTTGGAGTGCACGATTTGCCTGAAGGAATGCCGTGGATGTGAACAATTCACCGTAGACCGAGATGTCGTGATCCCGGTGAGGCGGGTGCCATCGCAGCTCGTATGGCTCTAGGTGGAAGAGCGACGCGGAGACCGGATTCGTGATCTTCTCCCTAATCACGGAGAGGAGAGGGCGGTGGTAAAACCCGTCAACCGTATAGTCTTTTGGCCCCGGGTTCACTGAATGGTTGTGAAACGGTACCGAGATCGTAACTGATGAGCATTTCCAACCGTCGTTCTCATCCAACCACTCCGGGGCATCTCCATCGAATTGATTGTGTCCGAGTTGCGCGTCGATGGTACTCCACGTAGTCTGCGATACAGCAGAAGGTTCGAAGGCGGGATCTCCAATGATGTTGAGCAACTGCCTGAAGCTTTCCTTGGACTTTTGGGCCCCTTGATTCCAATACCAATCGCCAAGGCGCATCGAAGCTTCGTTGGGGTAAGGACGATACAAATTCTCGGGAAGTTCATTCGTGGACCCCGAACCGGAGGGCTCCGAATCGATGCGCGTTGAGCGCATGTTCTCCACCGAATAAGGGTCTTCTGGATCGTGGGGAGGAGGGGAGTCGGTATTGTATACGCGGAAAAGCCCAAACCTGTTTATCTGCGTCCTGAGTAGTTTGCGGGTGGAAGCGTAGAGGGATCGAGCGGAATGCTTTAGGGAGGGAAAAGGAGTCTGCGACGACGGCGGGCTGTTATCTCTGTCTTGTTCGGAAGCGGTCTGCGAGCGCGAAAACACTTGAGCCGGCGGAAACAATGGTAAACTTTCTGGAAGCATATCTCGGAATCGTAGTGGCAGTTTGCGATTAGGGCGTCGGATCCTCCGCTGTGCCAAGGGTACCTGGTCATCTACTGGTTGCAGCTGCGGTAAAGTCGTCTTGGGGCAGATAATCCATTTAGACTGAATGTAAACGAGTAAGGACGTTGCTTTACTCACCTGCTGTAAATCAGACGAAGTTCGGCCTTCATGGATCTCCGAGGTACCAGTCCCAGTGGGAGAGTTAGTTGCGAGCTCGACATCTACAAAAGATGAACCCAAGGTTGGGCTTCCAATCCTCCGTCGGGCTCTTTTGGCATGATAGACCTCCTTTGCCCTGGCAAGGGCACCAGAGAGTCGCTTCCTGCCTTTGCGACACCCCCTCTCGTGACGGGTGAAGGCGCCTACGTCGCTGAAACTTCGTCCACATACACACGTTTGTGAGAAATCCCAACTGTCGATAGCGGCCATATAAAACCAGAGTTTTCAAGGAATGCTCCAACGCACATGAGGATAAATGTTGGAATTGGAAACGTTTACATAAGTGGATGCAGTAGCGGTAGAGAATCACTGGCTAAACCACAACAAAATAGGTAACAAGTGGTTACAACAGTCGGGGTCGGCGATACTAAGAACAAGAGTGGCCCTATTACAAGGACTTTAGTCTACGACTTGGAATATATGGGAAAAAGAATAGATAGATAAATCAATAAATCAATGAGAAAATAGGAAAAAAAAAAAATACAGGATGCACTCATACATTCGGGCATAGCAACCACAATATCACATCTGGCAGCGACGTGGATTGAAAATCAGATCGATGACTGAAATATATACGTCAGTGTCTTGCGTTTGTGAGGGGGGAAAAAAGCTACCGAAGGAAGGGCCAGTGAGCTGGCCTCGTATTGGAAATCCAACATATTGATGTGAGTGATCGCGTCGATGTATCGACTCGACATGGCTGTCATATCTTTATCACTGGCCTCGAGAGCCCGGATGACCGTTTGAACTGCAGAATCGCCAAGTGAGTTGCGTAGCATCTTTTCCGACTCCAGGCATGTACGCTCAGCATCTGCCAGAGCGATAGCGAAGGTTTTCTTCTTTTGCAGTGCATTGGCGAACCTCCTTGCGAGGAGATCCGGCGAAGAGGGTATTACTTTGTTCGGCTGAGAGTTCCCTTTTGTTAGACTGACGAGCGAGGCAACAATTTTTGACCACCTTCGATGTACTTCGTCTCTGAATGTCACCAGTGTAGGCACGAGCTGCCCGTTGCGAGGTTTCAGGGAAAATATTGGTCCTAGTGTAACGCGCCTCGAAGAGTCTTTGATCAAGGTTCGGGAGACTTGTAGCCGGTGCGGCGTATGGAACGAATGCTTTGGTGGTGGTTGACATTGACATTGTGCAGGACGACGTGAGGGTGGGAAGAAAAGATGAGGCGATGCGGAGTGTGACCTGCATGGAGGGGACGTTCGTGCTCACTTTGGCAGACGGTTTTTGGACTCAGCGCCATCGGCATGTCGGCAGGAAGTCGACATCTCTGGAGTCCCTCGAACACCGCCCGATTCGGCCGGTGCGGCGAATATGTATGGCATAGCGGCAGTGGGCCCGGGCTGATCAAACTCACGTGTGAATTCCGCTATGTCTTCGGGACCGGCATGATCCCAGCGCATCGAACTTTTCTGAGAGCGAGGTCATCGCTGGCGAGGAAACGCAAGGTAAACGTCACCAACTTTCCAAAAGAGCTTTAGTTCGACGGTGGCAAAGACTGAACATTACTGAATCCTGAAGTCGACCTAAGACGGGGTAAAGACTAGAAATCCAGGCAGCAGTGACAGTCGCATGCACTCAGCTGGAGCAATTCCCCGGCATGAGATTGGGTTGAATATCGTCGAGAACATACTCAGGTTGATGGCTTCATCGCCCGTATCGACGATAACGGCTCCACGAGGTGCAGTTAGGTCAGTTTCCGCTGTGTCGATACTAACGCAAAAGTGAAGGCTCGCTCCCTTCAGGGAGAGGGAGAGGACGAGGGTAACTCGGGACGCGTCGTCGTCATCGCCCCGTTGTCGTGTTATCGGGCACACGAGGACGGGTCTACAGCTTGTAGGCGACTCACGCAAGAGAGTAACTACCACAGCTGAGGGTTGAAACGTTCATGGTCAGAATTGTGGACATGCCCGCCTTGGCTATGTCAAACGTCACGTACATTACTCTTCAACCAATTGCTGCCGAGTCGCATCGCAGCTGGCCTCTCGAGTCACTCCTTAGACGTTGCATCAGCAAAACCCGGTTTTCAGATTAGTGGCAAGGTGTACTAGCGCATAGTGCTCATAGTGCTCATAGTGCTGGACAGTACTGGACAGCTACATCAGGTTTTGCTGATGTGGTGTATACACGACGACACCACACTAGACGATTCAGACCAAAGAAGCACTATGAGAATTGGATACTTACGAAAGGTGTGGACAAGGGCGGATGAGAATGCAGCAAACGAGACACCGTTCGCGATCGTTAATGTGGGAGAGGGACGCTGGAGAGCATACCTCGTATTTCGCGGGATCGAAAGCACCATTGGTGACGTATTGTAGGCCACAACGAAGGCACCTGATGATGATATGGGCAAATTACTCGTGACTAAACTGGTTGTGTCTAGAAAGAAGGGATGAGATGGAGATCCTGGCGATGAAAGGAAACAACTCACAGTAAAGGATCGGTGGCAAAATCCAGAAGAAGACCAGCGCCTGTATTTACTTTTGACCGCCACTAAAGCGAACATGGGTAAGTGGAATTCATCGTCCAGAGGGTCTAACGCACCGGAATGCCCGTCGACCTAACCTGTGTCTTCTAACCATTCTTTGTATTCTCAGCTCACAGTGCCTTTTCGAGATACGTATCTCACAAATTCGTCAAAGCGGCTCCCACCCGGATCGTCGTGACGACTTGAGTGTCGGAGCCAATGGCAGTGGCAAGGATCAGAGAACGGAGAATGGCAAGGTGTTGACGCCGGATTGTGTCCGTGATCCACAACCGCTGCTTCAGGGTGACAGGACGCGTTGTCGCTGCCGTTGTCGCGTCGCTGTTGTCGTGTTAACGGGTACGCGAGGACGAGGATGAATACGAGCGTGGTGTACAAGGAGGAGGATGAGGGTAAAGATAAAGACGCGTCGTTGTCGTCGTTGGCGGATGAGGATGACGGCGAGGGTGACAGCGACAGACTCGGAGAGTTGCCGCGACTACTATATTGGGAAATACCTGAGGTGAGGGCACGATCCGATGGCCCCGTCACGGTGCAGTTCCTCAATGCCAACTTGAATCACGTCCATTGGTCTACGTATGTACACTGTATGCGATGGTACCCCCGCCGCCATGCGATGTATTCTATGTCATGCGCGCTGTGCAGCAATGCTGCCGAAGCGGTGTTCGAGGGACTTTGTTCACGGCTCGTGACTAGTACGGTCTCCAACGTGGTGGGTACCTGACATAATTCTATTTCTAGCTGACGGGCCTTGCCGATCGCCTATTCGCGTAGCGCCACCCGTTCTGACCCCGAGTCGGCAAGTTGATAAAGGTAAGTACTTACCATTGCCTCCCTGTTCGTTTCGTTCTCTTCTGATAGTGATGGAGACACAATTCCACATCAACGCTGATTTCTCTCTCGATACCCTACCTCCCGTCGCCCCCTATGTACCACCGGGTCCCCACCCACCCACAGGTGGGGATACATCTTTCATTCCCGATCACACTGGTCATTCTTGTTCGTATACTAACTTTCTCCTTAATGAGATCACTAACATCGACTTCTTAGTACATATATTTGCTCATCTGCACGGTCTAGCCCACAAATGGTGGTTAGTATCCCAAGACTGCGTTCTTGCCCTGACAGATTACACCCTCAACGACCGTCATGCTTTAACGAAACTCGCCAACAATCAAATCTATGACAATGCAACGACCGAAAACATCATCTACTCGGTGATCACACACCACCGCTTGCACCCGAACCAGAGCATTCTTCTTTTCGGTAGTAAGTAACCCATCCAATTCTTTGCAAGGATCGATGTCCGCTGACACACGTGTAGTGCCCATGTTCGACTTCCACTTCAGCCTGCCAACAACTCCCGAGGAGGCTTTCTTCGGAAACATCATGGTCGACCAGGTGATTCACCTTCTCCGTAATACCAAATTCAACTTACCCAGGATCAGCTTCGCCACGTTGGATACTCCTACTTGAGCAAAAGTAGGGACATCGTCGATCGATTTCTATACTCTATACTATCTCACAATTGGCTCTATTGGCGCGAAAGCGAGCCGCAATCTGACGAAGATGCTCGGATGTGGACAACATGGTCAGATGCGATCGGCTATCCTTATTGGCACTCGTTTTCAACAAACGAAGACAATACCCAATCCATTGTTTACTTCTCAGACGAGAAGACGCGTGACTTCTTGCATCGGACGCTTGCAGATCCGGAGTCGGAACTATGGCTTGGTGTCGTTGAAGTGCTCCGCACATCACCAAGTCACAATATCATTGGTTCCACTTTAACTCGCAAGGCGGAAAAAGCGTCGTATGTTCTTGCATGGGTATGTTTGATTTATTTACTTTTTAATTTTCATCGACTTGTTTTTGTCAGATGAATACAGAGATGCGGGAGTTGGCCTTCGGGCACCAACCGCTTGGTTCCCGAGCGCTATCAAACGATTATATTCGCACCGTCACCAACGAACATTCTCGTATACAGACCTTCTTCGCAATGGTGAAGCACTCTGGGGGAGCGATGGCAACCGCATTCGATCAGTGGCTCGAGTTTCTTCCAGTCATTTGATCCTTATCTCTCGTCGTTTATAACTGTCCGCCCTTCCTCTGACTGCCTTTCCAATATTTTTGTCTACTGTATGTATGTATACTGTCAATGAATCCTGTGACTGACTGATTGCTTCTGATTACGCAATGAACAACCCTCCGTGCTTATGTAAATCAAAACAAACAAACCTACGCCGCACGTGAAAGGTTCCAAGAGGGTCGACCGATCGTCGACGCCCTTCCCCCTGTATCGTCGCACTCTGTTACGCCTGACGCCGAGGCGCCTTCGAGCAGCTGTGCAGTCGCGGGAAGAGACTTCAAGGGTACTTGGCTCCAGCCTGAGATGTGAGCGGGAGCACGCCATAGTCACCGTGATGACGCTACCACGCGATGCGAGTATATAGCTCTCGTGTCTACTCTATTCGCCGTGTCTGACACTAATCCTGCTCCCTACAGTTCCAGATCGTCGTCGAGTATGTTGTTCGTCAGCGTCAACAAGGTCCTGTTTACCTCAATACTTTCCGACGAGGTGAATTCGTCGAACATGCCCTATGATCCTATGGGTCATACGTTGGAACGAGTCGTTAACATCGACGTACGCGTTGTTGGAAATCAACGGAGCGTTTGCTCTCAAGCACTTGCTCCCACAGCCCCGAGTGTCAGCAGTCATCCGGCAAGGTACGACTCTGTTTCCATCTCGATGAACTATTCAGTCTGATTCTTTTTACAGTGCTATTTGCTCACTGGCCCACGTAATGACGTCGAGTGGGATATCTTGGAATGCTATACTTGTCTTGGTTGGCACATCCTCAGCTTTTCCAGTCCGAATGAATACCTAGATACCAGCTGCATCTCGGCGACGTTCGGCGCTTCGCTTGTCGAGCCTCTATTCGCCAAGCTTGCTCGCTCCAAGGGGCTTTCGGTCTCGTCTGGTGCCGCTTCTCCCCTCCTTCACCTCTTACCCATCGCTCATGCGCGTCCAGTCCTGCAAAGGACCAGCTCACAGGTTCCTCCGTCGCGATCAAGACCATGAAGCCCTTTAGCACACCCGTTCTCAGCAAGCGCACATGTCGCGAACTCAAGCCGTTGAAACACATACAACACGAGAACGTAGGTTCTCTCCGATCTCGCACCCTTCGTACGCTTCCGATCATCAGCCTAAATGACGTGATCATAGAAGATTTGCAAGCTCCACTCCTTTACTGTTCCGCCCCTTGGCACGTGCTAATCTCTCGATGCAGGTACTTTGTCAGAGACTTGCATCGCCTCCCGACCTCGCGTCCGTTGGAGAAGCAGTTCATTCAATACTTTTCGTACGAGATACTCCAGCGTGTTTTCGCTCGCAGGCGCTGCTCTCATTCATTGTGCCCAATAGCGCGGTTTGAAATACGTTCATTCTGCCGGTGTCGTCCATCGCGATCTGGTGAGTCATACAATTTATAGTCCAAGTCCAATTCATCGCCATCAGAACCAAGTAACATTCTTGTCAATGAAAACGGCGACCTCAAGGTTCGCTCTTCGACGTCAGCGTACCTCTCTGATATGACTGACTCGGATAAGAGTCGATATGCGACTTTGGTCCAGCGCGCATCCGAGATTCGCAAATGACAGGGTGTGTCTCAACACGATATTATCGTGCCCCTGAGATCATGCTAGCTTGGCAAAAGTATAATGTGGCGGTTGATATTTGGAGCACTGGGTTTATATTTGCGGAGATGTTGGGGGGCAAACCATTGTTCCCTGGCAAGGACAGTGCGTGTTTCTTTCTTCGTTCCTGCGCGCTTGACTGACTAGAGTTAGGTGTGGGCCAGTTTTCGATCATCGCAGAGCTGTTAGGGACACCCCGATGGTGTAATCGAAACCATCGCGAGTCAGGATGTTCGTCCCTTCCCACCGATCATCGATGTCCTTTTCCCATGCTTGTCATCCCAGACACCGTGATTCGTCCAAAGCTGCGCGTCCCATTCAGTCAGAGACTCAAAACCACTGACAAGGATGGTGAGTCAGACTTATCTACATCCGAGAGCGGAGGATCTCATGCCTCCCTACTAACTTTGCCTTTTGGAAAAGATGTTGGTCTTTGACCCCAGAAAACGCATCGATGCCGCGACGTCTCCTGCGCACGAGTATGTCGCACCATATCACGATCCAACCGACGAGCCGGTCGCAGCGGAACAATTTGATTGGAGCCCCAACGACGCCGACCTGCCGGTAGACACCTTCCAGTGGAAGGTCGTGATGTACAGCGAGATTCTCGGTGAGGTTCTCTGTTCCATATGGCTACAATTTCTGTGGCTGATGCCCTCAGTGGCTTTCGCATCGTCAGATTTCCACCAGGTTGGCGATTCGACCACCTCACCTAGTGTTGTCAGAGGCCACCGCTGCTCCGGCTCAGTAGTTGTTGACCTTTTGCTGACTCGTCCAAGTCTTTTGCCTGAGTCTGGTATCTTTAATTCGGTTGGTCTCTTAGCCGGTCAGATATGAGCTGTCACTGATTCTGCGAGTCGTAAACGCAGTTCTTGATCAAGTACTATGGTACCGTAACTTGAATTCGTGTCTTGAGATTTCATTGTATTTCAAGTCACCCCCGCTATCTCCAGTTCATAATAATACCATGGGTGGCCTTCATACACGCGAAAGCAACTTCTTGGCATTTCTGTATTTCTGTATCTTGTAGTTCTATGCTACTTGGACGTATGAGTTTGTCACAGGACTTGTCTGGTTAGGCGTGTATAGGACCTCGGTTAGACTCCGATTTGTTAGATTAGTCAGGTTCAGCTCAGGAGTGCCACCCGACCGTCCGAGTCGACGCGGCGCTCGACCATGCGCGTTTCAAGTTTCTTACCCCAACGAGGATATCAGCACTACCGGAGGCGAGTCTGCGACGACATCTGACGCAAGCCGGAAGCGGGACCGCGGCGACGGCGGTGATGCGGATTCCAGGGTAGCATCCCGAAAATCTAACGTCATCTGTCGCCTTCTTACATCAGGAAAAACCTCCATTGGAAAATTCATGGAATTATTGTATAATCTCACCTATTATCTCTTAATACTTGCTATTACTCCTATTTTAAGTAATACATATAATTAGGTTGGCATAAGTAGCCCCCCTGTGTATTCTCGAAATTACCCAAGTAATATCTCATATTTGCTCACAATGTTCTGCCAAACAGCAGTTAATGCACAGAAATACACAGCACAAATACTGACTAATGCAACTTATTATCACTCAATGAGTTGCCAAATTTGCAAGTTGATGTGTTCACCAGGTATATACTATGGTACATCAACAAGATGGTGAAAGCACAGGCAGTCAATACGAATAAGGAAACAAGGCCACACAAGAAGCAAGAGAAGCAAAATCACACTCGGCGGCACAATGATGACATGCCACACGAAGAGGGAGAGTGATGATCAGGATGAGGATCTACTCGTCAATCATGTCCCAGTTAATTTCGCTGATGATTTCATCTGCCGTCAGTTCAGCTGAAAGTAGATTTGTAGACTTCTCGCCACTAAAAGTCGGGGCTGTACTGTTAGAAGCGGGTCAACTGAAAGAGATTGTCATGGTAATACTTACACTGCGGTCATGTAGATACCGTGCATAACCTTGTGGTAGGCAACCGGCTTGGACCGTCGGAGAGTGAGGAGTATGACAACGAGCCTTTTAAATAACGAATCCAACTGTGGTCCGGCAAAGTCACTTGATCGGGCAAGTAGCGCATCCTGGATAACAGCTGCAACCTAGAAAACCACAGATTATCAGCAATCAGAGCCAACAAAATGAAACAAAACCCCAAACCGCCACAGAGGCCAAAGCGACCATGAAAACAGAAACTTCGCGCTGTACGGGCTGGGTATTGCTTGATGAGGCAAGCTCCCCGATGAACTCTAGCCCAAGCGAGTTGTACTGTGATCCTGGCGTGAAAAATGCACACTCGACGGATTTGGCAATAACAGAATGTTGAAACGGCTTCGAGGTGTCGAAACCTTTTTCTTTGGACCAGGGATAGATGAAGTTGTTGTTGTTGAGCAGCTCGCTATTGTGTTGGTACGAGTTAGTCAGCAGACCAAGAATACCTGGTGCCACCAAGGCAACACATTTCTTGAAGGCACTTCTAAATAAGCCGAGTCGGTGTGCAACCTGAAGGGCATTGGATATAATTAATAGACCGACGACCACCGAGATAACGAGCGTGACTCACATAGTCCTGCAGAGGGTCGATATAGAAAATTTCGGATCCCTCCTCGAGACGATGAGCGATGTCATACTCGCCGTCGTAGCCGTTCGTATCAGCCGCCCTGACAAGCGCAAGAATGGCAACGTCTTCCAGTCCACGGGTGCTGAATGGAGTGGACATCCTTAGCACAGCATCGTTCGACATCTCCAGGAGCGCTTGCGGATCCCCGCCAACTACTAGCGCCATCCTTCCAACTTCGTAGCTTGCATGGATGACTTTCCTGATGTCCGGGTTCTGATCTTTAAGCCCAATTGCGGCAGTCTTCTTGCTCCTCATGTATATGTTCAGATCGGTACGGGGTTTCCAAGGCTTGCTGTCTGAGTCTTCACTAACCAGTACGGAGCTAAGGTCGCTGGGGGAAGTACGTGTATCCATGTTCTCTTTCTTGAGCACCTTTGAAGCCCGACCGGTACCGCCATGCAGCCTGGGCGAGTGCACGCTCGGAGTAGCTTTGCTGGTATGGATAATTGGTCGCTGTTGAATGAGAGGTGAGCACGTTCCGAATTATCAGTTCGGATATATACCTCATGCTCTAACGTGGCCTTTTGGTGAATCTTTTTCCAAGAATTACTAACTGGTTCAGCTGCATCGTCTCGAACATCGGTGTCGTCAAGTCCATCCTCAAACAAAGCGGCAGCACCAATGGACGAGTCAACGGCTGGGGTGGAATGACGAGAGCCTGCGGCCTTAGATTGGGATGCAAAGCGTCGGGGGTCTCGAGCAACGGCTTCTGAAACCAGGCTCACTGAATGAGAGCGGGCAGCAATGGTGTTGGATTTGGATCTGTAGGCAGCTTGGACAGGATTTCGCTTGCCAACGATCCTGACTTCCTGGTAATGATCAGTACGCGGGACACTTACTGCGGGAATTCACTTACCTCGGCTCGCAGAACATCAGGGGATACCTCCCCGCCTCCTTCCTCAGCACAGCTGTCCTCCTCAGGTTCGTCTGAAGCTTTGGAGCTTTGGGTGTCCTGGTCAGCAACGTCTTCGCCGTCTTCGTTGTAGTTACCATCCTCCTGGTCCTCGTCTGTTTCGTTGACGTCAATGCTTGGAGCGCGATGGCGCGAAAGGCGACGAAATTGCTGCGCTGACTTCTCACTCGTGGTAAGAGCTGACGTACGGGTGGAGATGAGATGCAGCTAAAAACTGGGGTATCCTACTTACCAGGTTTGACCTTCTTATTATCTCGTCGCTGGACTTCGGCAGTCGACTGAGAGCGATTTCTTTTGCCAGATTTGTTGACCGAGTTGGACTGGGAAGTAGTTTCATCCGGCTCGCTCGTTGTTGGCAAGTCCTGCCCAGCTCGCCTTGACCTTGACTTCGATGCCGCCCAAGCTAAAAACACAGTAAGCATCAACTGCTTTCTTTCAATCCAGCGAGTAGGACTGACGAGGATTGTTAAGAAGAGCCGACTTGGCAGCACGGGAAGCTGCAATAGCCGATTAGAGGTGAGCCTTTGATCCACATGGTTACTGACCACGACCGTTAGATTCTGGCTTGGACTGGGGCCACTCGGCTTCGAGATCCTTGTTCTTGATACCCCGACCACCTTTGTCGACGCCTGAAATTTTGCCAGTGCGTTTCGATGTGGATTTCTCCTGCGGCATTGAATCGCGAACGCTGCTGCAGATGTGTCGAGGGAGTAAGACTTCGATCAGAGTCGAAAATTGTAGTTGAAGGAGGGGGGAAAAATGTATGAAACGAGGTTCAGAGCCGCCTTTGTATCTGGCCATTGTCGGACAACGCTGCCAATCCCGGGCCTCGTCAGCCTCGCTGTAGATGGCATAGACAAATATGGAAATGGTAACTGTCCAAATAAAGCACTGACTGCTGCAAAGGCACCACACACTTGCATAGGAAACCTATCTACATAGGTACATAGTTTTGCGTAGCTGTTCCAAGCATTTGGGTATTGGGCGAGGAGTCTAAGGAAACCAAGTCTATTAACACATCTTCTCCCAGGAGCAAATGCTTGAACATAAAGCTGCACGAGTAATACCAAGGCTGGAAGTCCAGACTCACCTAAGGAATGCGAGGTGAACGCCTCGATTTGGTTGAGATGACTGAGGTCGTCCGTGAAGTAAGGAACGCGTCTTGCGATCACGTATCGTTTAGCCTTGTGGAAAGCACATCTGGGTGAGCGCCCACCTCGAACCGGACGAACTCTGTACATTGCTATGTCGGCGAGCAGGAGTCAAAGCTGCACCAATAACCCGTTGCAATCGCCGCAAGGACGATGCTACACGCTTGTGAGGGCCCGTGGTCTTCGTCATCATCGGCGCCGGGGCGAAACCGGCCGTCGACTCTCGACTTCGACGCGTCGTCGTCGTCCGGTTGAACTCCCCATCTGGGACCTCCGTTCGACGGTTCTACGATTGTCGCTCGCGAGAAATGGTCGAGGGCGGTAGCCTAATGACGTCCTCGGCCATGAATCCTATGTACCCCAACTGCACACCTGTAGGCTCGAAACCTGTATGCATTCAATATAGAAGCGCAGTTCTGCAGCTGGGTTCATACGTACGTCGGTGACAGCACGCAATTGCACTTCTGCATTTGTGCACGGCGCTGAGATATCCAGTCGCTCTTGTCAATACCTTAGGTAGCTCGTCAGCACTTTGAGCCTGCGAGACACCAGTGGAGCGAGCGCATGATAGCCGTCCGCCATGCACGAGTCCGTGAACTCGGGGTGCGAGGGTTGGTGAGGATAGAAATGGATACGTTGCTGTAGGATCTCGTCCCCACGCACCTTAAGTACCTGACACGAGCCCGGTTGCACGGTCGGTCTGGTTTACATTCCAGCGTCGCAGGTGAATGTGGGGCACCTTCTAAGTGTTATTGGCTATGTCTTGCTTGACTACTCTGTCGAAAAGTGAGATTATCGTCACCAGTACTGCTTGCGCAACGAGTCAAGAGAAGCAAGGCAAGAAAAATGGTGCGAACTTGAACAAGCCTCTCTGAGGACGACTTCTTTCAGACCTCGTCGACGTCCAAGTCCAAACGTGATTAACTTGAGACACAACAACCAGCGCGAGAAAACCCTGAAAAAATCGGCGTATCATCGTCCAAGTCCAAAGTTGATTAAGCGGAGTGATTGACTTGACAAGGGTCTCTACATCGGCTAGAACGTCTTGGTCACACCTCTAGATAAACGCTCCTTCCCGCAAGCTGTAGAACATGCATCAGCGTCGTCCATGCGATGTATAAAATATACATACAATGCGCGTATCATGTTGTGGTCCGGTTCTGTGGTGTCTCAGGCAGCAGAGCACAATTGACAACTTGAATAACACGCAGTGCCCGTTGTCCATAGATGATTGTAGTTTGCTTGGTACAGACGTTATAACACTGGTTATTGGCCACATCACCGAAATAGCTTGGCATCGTGGCAGGAGACTCACTATGATGCTGCTGCGAGTTTTACACCCGCAACCCGAGCAGATAGAACCGAAGCAAGAGGTCGCAGGGCCTGTCTCGCGACCTGACTATCAGTGAGTGCATATTTGCAATGAGCAGCTTACTTCCAGTCACGACGTCTGGACCCCTCACCACCACGAGTTTTCCCTGCTGCTTCGAGGCGTATCAACCATTCGATAATTACGTTTCTGCGAGCTCGCATGTGAACGACAGCACCGTGAGCTGGGAAGTGGTTACTTAGGGTTGAAAGGGAGTATACCTGAACTGAAGAGCGGCGCGTTAATCTGTATGCGACAGGCAAGTGAGAGCAAAACGGACCTCAAATAAACATCCGAGTGGGATCGTCTTGCCATGGATCCGAACCGGATGGCATACTGAGAGTATAGCACTGGGTGAGGGCACGCAACGCTCGTGCTGAGGCGGACTGATCAGGACTGCAATTTGAGCACGATTGTTAGTATAGAGAGCGATAATATGCACACCACAGCAGCGCTATCTCTTCCCACTCAGTCAACCAACTTTTCCGATAGAAAAATATGCGTCTAAGCTGCCTAAAGTTGATGCCCTGTCAGCGCGAAAGACGAAGATAGAGGACGTGACTGACCATCTTCTCTCAGCTGCAGTATCAGCACCCAGAAAGTATTTCTGATTCCCTCGGTCTTGCTTGTGTGGGCAGAAAACGGAGTCGGTGGATATCTCACGCAAGACGATCATCTCGAACTGCACAGCGTCGAGGGGACGACGATGGCGAACAAATGGAGCATGATCAGCTTCCTACAAGACGATTCTGTAAGCGCGGTTCATCGATTGAGATGAGGGAGCACGATACTAGCTTTTCCGTCAGAATCCAACAATAGACTGCACGTTTGCGTTGTCCAGATAATTTCTGATGTTTTCTGGTCATCGATTCATCCGCCATTACGTCTCGTGTCCGACAAAAGAGGCTAGACTTACTCACAGCGAAAAACCATCAACGAAAGACTTACCCTTTCCCAGCGTCGCTTGTGTAGTTTGGAAGCTAGCTCCTAGCTTTTTGAACAGTTAGACGGTGGTTTTGTCGATGCCTGGCAGGGTTGAGTGCGACATCAGAAATTCATGGTGGGTCAGGTGAAAGACAAAGCATAAGAGTTCGTGTGGCGCACAACTGCAAAGGCGTGAGTGGTGAGTGAAGGCATAGATGGATGGAACTTAGCATGTGCGATAGGATGGCGACGGCGAAAAAAAATGATCGGAAAGCGAATGCCGTGAAACGGCAGCAAATTAGAGCGGCGGCAGCTTGAAGCGAGAGAGGGGTGGTGAAATGGTATCGAGAAAAGGCGGATACGGTGATAAAATGGCGGACAAATGCAGTTACCGAAAACGAGTGGAAGCAGCGTGAAGCAGGAAGAGAGAGCGGTGGCGAAACGGCGAAGGGGTATGTGTTTGAAAGCTTCCCGCCAGTAACTAGTTAAATAAGTCCTTGCTGGTAGACTGAACCTACCTTCAATTGAGATGAGGTTGTGTTTGGGTCGATGGCATTGGTGCTTGTCGCAGACACGATGTCGGCTAGGCGAGAAGGATGTAGACAACGCATTGGATCAACCCAAGTGATATATCACCGCCGTGGGCAGAACGGTGAGCTCGACGATGCTCTTGGCAAACAAAGTCAATCGGGAGCCATGAGGCGAACTCACCAAGCCGTGGGAGAACAAGAATCGTTGGCTACACATTTTCGTCTGGGTTACTAGATCATGAATAGCAAAGTGGAAAATCTCACCTTGAAGATAAGCGAGCCCGCTTCGGATTCGGCCCAAATGTCATTTGTCGAGTCGCGAGCATCTAGATGGCCGATGACTCAGTATTATAAACGGCGCCTGTTCCAACAACCTACAGAAAACGATCAGTGACTGGATTGCGGTGACAAGTGCACACGATGGGAACACCAGACATGTTGAGGACGTCAGGGACACGGAGAATCACCTGAGAAGCGTGTCAGAACATGGTGGAGAACTCAAAGTAAGGGAGGAGAAAATGGTCAGAACGATGGGGGCGGCATCCAACACAATGAGATGAGACGTCGAGTCAGAGGTCTATGGGAGAATCCTGAGGATCTAATTGGGGACGAAGTAAAAATATCCGATAACTTTGACGTGTTTACATGGCGGACGAGGTCTTCAGCGAATCGTACATCCTGCTACGTTGTTTAAGTATCTGGGCAAGCAAAAACGAGCACACTCACCTTCCGATGTGAAGACCTTTAGAGCTGCATACAGCTTGCGGTACTGGAATGGATGTCGATCGGATAATCGGCGGTTAGACAAACCGTCCACAACGAAGAAAAAATGGTCAGCGTGTGCCACAGAGTTCGTTCTCGGCCAGGTTCATTGGTGAGGCAGAGGAGATCGTTCGGCGGATCCTTCAAGTTCACCTTGCGGATGGTTTCGTTGTATTCCTGAGGATACAGCGACCTCTCCATAGCACTATGGGTCATGGGTCAGAAATCGACGGTGTTTGGATTGTCCTCGACTGTGTTCGTGAGATGATAAATTTTCGTGCGAATGCAATGAAAACCTACCATCCAATTGGAGGCAAATAATCAATACACTATACGACCAGCGAACTCGCTAACGAGAGCCATCGTGGATTTGTCAAGGGCCGTGTGAGTGCGCTTAAAGTGAAATGCACGGTTGCTCTGATTCTGACCGGAAGTAGGATTGAAAGGAAGTGGCAGAGGGCTCGAACTTGAACTTGAGAAGAGGCCGCGACGCTTGATAGATATGCGGGGGCAATGGCAGGCCATCATATGTATGATCACCGAAGGCGGGGGTAGGTACGTCGACGGACTCGAAATCGTGGACGGAAGCGTCGGGGGCGCGATTGGAAGAAGACATGAGTCGACTTTCCGGTGCAGCTGTCTGCCTAAAATAAAGGACCATGACACTCAAGACGTAACAAGCAATCGTCGTCGGGTGGATCAACCTCTGCCCACGGGAGAGGGGGCGTTGAGGTGCAAATTCAGCAAAAGATTTGTGCGAGTTCCTATGGTGAGGAAGGACAGAAGAGCTGTTGTTTGTGAGGGTCTGGCTTGAGAGAGAAGTTGGTTTGCTTGCGCGTGAGTCGGGTCGGGTCGGGGATGGTCGTCTTGGGGAGTCCATCGAGAAGACATGGACATGGACAAGATCTTGAGAACAAACAACCGGAATTGGAGTGCCTCTATGGTCATCGCATTGGCAGCGTCAATTTGCTAATCTGGGGTGTGTGAGAAAAGGGAGGATGAGAGAGCGAAAATGGAGACGGACTTTTGCGAGGCGTTCGAAGAGCTCGCAAAGGAGCTAGGCGATGATATCGAGAGCCAAAGACGAGCTCGACGAGGGTATCGGTGGCCCCCCTGTGTTGGAGAATCGCCCTCGACAACGTTCAGGGCGAGACCAGAGGCAACTGGGGGATAAATTTTCTGGGGAGTATTCTAACGCGTGGCGAGCGGCACGTACCTTGTTCTTTATTCTGTTGATGAGGACGTGCACGTTTTTCTGCTGGGGAATTGCGGAGGGGGCAGAGTAGGTGATGGAGGGCCGTTGTGAGAGGCCGTTGCTGAAGCCATGGTGACGCCGGCGCAGCAAGCGGGACACGAAACGACCTGAAATCAATCAAAAGAAAGCGTTCGCAGTCGATCGCATCCAAAAACGCGTGACCAGGCACCCCCGCGTGTCAATATCGATGCGCTTCAACGACAGGTTATCCCAACCTCGTCGTCATCGGTGACAGACCCAAGAATCTGAGTCAACCACAGGACGTTTTGGAGGTCGACAGTGGTCGTGGATGGCCTCGGATGACCTTTTCTTGACTTCTTTTTCCTTTCGGAAGATACAGGACCAACGATCGAATCAGTGGGCGCAGTGAAGCCTATCAATACAGGAGCTGTATCACGCTTGGGCTCGTAGAGGTGCATCTAAGAGAATATGTAGTGTGCTGGGGGAGACGAGGGCTTAGGACCACTCACCTACGTCCACTGCTACGTCTTCATATTCGGTATCGGATTGTCCTTCTTCGATTTATTTCTCTCTTTGAAAGGATTCGGATGAAGCATTGTCGCTTACCAGCAATCGGTGGGGTCACGAGGGTGGGATGGATGGGTGCTAGGCGTGTTTCACGAGATCATCCACGTGAAGTCCGTGTGCGTCGACGGATGCCTAGTTATCCTATGGTCCAGTTTCCAGGACAGGATAAAGCTCGCTTATCAGATTTCGGCGGTCGGGAAGAGGCCACGGAGTTCGTAGAGGCTTATAATGGAAAGTCATTCAATTCGATGGACGTACGTACGTTTTTGATCTCCTGGGGAGAACCCGCCTCAAGTTTCAAGTTGTGTGTAGCCCGAAACATGCCATGTCGTCCGCGTATTGTCTGTCGAACAGGAACAAGACGAGAAAATATCCGAGCTACAGGATCAGCTCAGGGACGTCATGTTCTTCTTGGAAGCACGCACGAAGATTGAGCAGGGTGAAGGCGCTGAAGCTGAGGCAGCTGGGGGCTCTATTGAGCTTCCACCTCCTCCAGTACCCACCAGCAAGAGAAAGAAAGGGAAGAAGGGATGACGAGATGACGTAGTTTCATACTGGCCCGTGTCTGATACGACTGTTGGATGCTAATTCAGCCTGAGATGCTCGCCTTCTAGAAACTGGCACAGGACAAAGTGGCAATTCCACGAGGTAATTTGGCTTCAATCTATTGCATTCCTCGATTCCAGGGTAAACCATAGAGGGGGCTGGGACGGTACACATTTATTCTATCGCCGACGTCGTCCGATGACGCAGATTCGCTTCACCGATAGTTGTGCTCGGTGCGTGAGGAACAACCTCGGCGTCACTACTGCCCTCCGCAGCCTCCTTCGGCCGAACCACGATATATCTGCGCGTCGGCTGGCGCGATAACGACGCCTGCCTCGTGTCCCAGATCGTATAGAGCACGATCTTGGTAAAAGCGACGACGAGCGCCCCGCAGACGGCCACCAAGGCGCGCTACCGACGACCACGTTCAGCTCAACCCACCCAGTACAGCAAGGTAGGGCGGTCAGCGTACCAATTCGAGCTGCATCCCCGTGTGCTGGCTCGCCCACCACGTCGCACTGCCCGTGTCGACGACACCCAGGACTGCGTTGACGAGCGTCGCGATCGCTTTGCGCTCCTTGGTCCGCGGGCGCTGTTCTTCCTCGGGGTCTTTGGCTGCGTATGGCGGAAGGTGCTTTTCGGGCGAATCACAGGTACCGGCGGGCAGCGAGATCGTCGTGTAGGAGCATAAATCGAGGGGCGTGGAACACGCTTGCAGGGTGGTTTTGCCATCCGGGGTCTGGCACCACCGGGATATCTGCAGGATGAGGTCGAATGGGATGACTGGTACGGCGCTAGTGGTCGTTTCGGATGACAGGCGGGCCATTAATTGTTGAGAGATCTCTTCTGGAAGGACTCGCGAAAGAGGTGTTAGCGCATCTCTGAGATGGGGCTCCAGTGACACGTTCAACTTGGCTGCCATGAGATCGGTCTAGTCCAGCTGAACTTGAAAACATTTGACAAGCGGTGCAATCGCGCCCCTATCACTCTACCAGTAAACTATTGTACAGTATCCGCATTGGCAGCTCGCAAGCCTCCACTTACTCAGACATGGAGTTGAATACCTTACAGCACCTTCTCAACTCCAGGGGGTAGTTGATAACTACCTTGACGTCTGACCGGCGAACATAAGTAGACGGAGAAATTGCATGCACTCGACGCCTTACCTCGTCAGAAGTCTCCATCTCCAACACGCTCTTGTCATGCCCCCAAAGCTCGCTCTGCACCTTGCCATCTCTCACGCATCGCGCGACCTCGTCTGCCTCAAAATACCATTCGGCTCCGACGTATTCGAACCGCCTCGTTTCTTCCCTCACCACGGTGCTGGACTTGCTCTCTGCAAAGTACTGCACGGTAAACGATTTGGGCAAAAGACGGGCCTTAACAGAGTATGACTGACCCTATACCACAGCCGAGCAGTATCATGTAACCAATGGATTTTCCGACGGGATCTATTGCAGCAATCGTGCTCGTCAAACAAGAGTCAATAATGAGCAGGACCCAGCCTATCCACATCTGCACTCGATAGTGACCAGTGACATTGATTGATATCCCGGTAACAATAGAAGCAGGTGCCAATGATCCGAGGGCGAGTAGGTAAACACCAGAAAGGCCAGGTGATGCTCCCTTGCAAGCTTGAAAGTAGACTGGAATGTAATCTGGAAAGTGGTCGCTCGGCTGTTATGGGAGGGAATTCAAATCAAGCAACTTACAAACGGCCAGAGGAGATCACCAGGGAGAAGAACGCCCGCATATAGCTGATGCAAGCCAGTGATCGCGCGGACAAGTGATTGTCGGTGATACTGCTTACCCACTGAGGCTTGTGCCATTTGTCAGTAACGAGAATGGTACCTAGTGTGGATGAGACTCAGATCAAGGTACACGGAGATAAACACGTACGATCGGTATTCCGCCAGAGTGGCCTCTTATACGATGAAGATTCCGAAACCAACGAGACCAGGAACTAACGAGACGAGTACTTTGGCTGAACCCATGGCGGGGTGATACCACCCCACGTCAAACCTATCGTGCATGCGGCAGTGCTCGCGATCACGAGAAAGTTATCCCTGTAAGTGAAAAAGCAGTAAATGGAATTAGGTTCGAGGTGAGCCAACATGTAACGCACGTCCAGCCCATCCGCAATAACTTTTCTCGGTAACTACCCGGGGGATAGGAAAATCCATCAGACAGAGGACTAGTAAACACGCAACAAAACAAATAGGAAGATTGAGGTCTTGGACATTGACTGAGTACTCCAAATAATCGCGGAACATTGCAACTCACAGAAAAGCCAACGCCACTGCCCTTGCAATGCGAGGATGCCCCCAACAACGGGTCCGACCGATGCAGCAAGACACTATATACTGGAGAAGAATGAGCTCGCTGCTAGATTTCACGATCGAATGATTCTCACACCACCGTATACATCACGCTCTGGACACGGCGTAATGAGCTGATGCGCCGAAACCGGGATGATGGACGAGAGCGACATGGACAGTTCCAACGGCGTGAACAGGGCGTCAGACGCGACGAACTGGGTTGTTGGCCACTGAGCGATGTTTAGCGACAAGCGACCAACGGACAACGCACCTCATACGGACAAAGTCTTGCATCATGAACTTGTGTACAGCCTTGGTCGGATGCGTCATGTACACCTTGCCTTTGCCGTCCTTGAAGTTGGTCTGCGGGAGCGTCAGCGCCGTGTACGACACGTTGCCCCATCCAGACCGACCTTTTCCATGATGTACGTCAGCGCCGCGGCATGGTCGAGATGAAAGCTATAAAACGGTCACGCCCGAGCGGTGTGGCCAGACTGAGGACGCGACATACTGCGTGATCAAAATAGCGTCCACAGTACTCCAGTCGAGCTCGTCGACGAACGGGAGGGATGCCATGCCGCTGTAGGCAGGGTGCACGCCAGCGTCGCAGACGATGGTCTTGCTGCAGAGGGATGGGATCAGCTAGGATGATCCCCGTGAGTGACTGAATGCCACCTCCACCCAACCCTTGCACGATCCTGCCCGAGATGAGCATATTCATGCTGCTTGCCCCCCAACAGATACCACTTCCCAGTGCAAAGAATCCAATGGACAACAGAATGGTGGGTCTGCGACCAAACACCTGAGCAAGACCATCGCTCATGGGGAGGCATGCAGTGGAGGCAAGGGCATAGCCACCCCCGACCCAAGTCAACTCAGGCTCGAGCGCCGAAAGAGAAAGACAGATGCAGAGGGAAGCGAAAATGAGCCAGAGCTTGGCACCCTTCTTGGGTGGTAACGTGGTCGTTTG
Organism: Tylopilus intermedius; assembly: GCA_038091255.1. Taxonomy (NCBI): domain Eukaryota; kingdom Fungi; phylum Basidiomycota; class Agaricomycetes; order Boletales; family Boletaceae; genus Tylopilus; species Tylopilus intermedius. The sequence continues at coordinate 23,916 of JBBPOD010000018.1, read as the reverse complement.
GAGGACTCCCCCTGCCGGTCGCGTTACTGGGAACGTGCTCGAGGTTGGAGATGCCATGACGAACTTTCTACTGCGTAAGTTGGTAGGGTATGGGTATGACAGAGCAGACGCTTGGAAAACAGGAAGAACAAGCTTCTAAATACCTCTGGGCAGGCTCCATTCCTCTTCTTCCCGTGGTTTACCTCGGTTTGAGCTAGCGTGTGTTCTAACCTGCCGTTGGGATTCAGAATGACGGTTGCTCATCGGCTTCATTCCAGTGAGCTAGAGGTGAGACGTCTATCAAATCGGCGTGTCGATCTTTGAATTCATCGAGTCGGTGCAGGTCGTGGGTCCTTTGAAGCTGCACTGCGAGTCTATCGGACTTTCAATTTAGACTAACTAGTTACAGTCACACGACACACTAGCCTGACTCGGAGGACTACTATAATCAAACTATTCCTGGACCCGGGTCTCAGGTAAGTCGTACACCGTCATGCCCCATTAACCACTATCCTCAAGGAGACTCGACAGCACGCATGACCATATGTCTCCGAATGTGAACATAGACGGAGAGCAAGGCAAGCCAGCTGTCGCTGATATTCCTGAACGAGTAGCGCACGACCCGAGCTAACTGCTCCGTCTTCTCGCCCTTTGGCACCCATTCCGCATCCAGCGAGGTGTGCAGCGGGAGTCCTCGCATAAACAATGACACGAAGAGTCCAACACCACCAGCGACAGCCAGAACGCGCTACAACACCGCGAGGCTATCTGCAAACGCGACCCGGACAACCGATAGCGTCTGCGGGGGGGATGAAGAAAGCTCCGGTATGAGCGCGTACATAATGGCAGTCCCTTGAGGGATCGACTGAACAAATGAAGTAGGAAGCTTCTTGGCGAGTTCGTTCTGCAGGACGGTGCTACCGAGGGTGATCCCCCACACCTACGCGTATGAGGAAAAGATAAGGACACAAAAAAAAGACAGTTACCCCGGCAAATGAGCAGAGGAATCACATAAAGGCCATCGAAGGTGCATTCTGCTTCACCGGTAGGGCGCTTGAATGGGGTACATTGGCGTCGCGCTCAGCAGTCTATCAGGTGCGCATCGGAAAGAGATGGGCTTTAACCAAGGAGCATGACAAACCCTACGCTGGCACAGCCGAGCAGTACCATATAACCGATGGATTTGTCAACCGTGTCTGTCGCGGAGATTGTGCCCATCAGCGCCAAACCGATAGTGATGAGGATCTAGCCTATCCACATCTATGGCCAATAACGGCCAGTAACTTGAATTGATATCCCGGTGGGGACGGATGCGGGTGCAAAGGATCCGAGCGCGAGCGCGTAAACACCGGACAAAACAGGGGATGCACCCTTGCAAGCCTGGAAGTAGACTGGGATGTAATTTGCACAGTAGGCGCGCTCAGCTGTGACGGCGAGGAATTCATATTAACTTACAAGCGGCCGCGAATGAGGTGATGAGAGAGAAGGCTTGCATATACCTGATTATGAGGCATGTCAAGGATTACCCAAGTGAGTGTTGACGATATTGCTTACCCACTGAGGCTGGTCCTATTTGTCATTAAAGAGAAGGGTACCTAGCGCAAACGAGGCGAGCCGTGATTCAGATCAGGTCACATAGAGAATAACACATACCAGTGGGTATTTTGTCAGAGCAACCTCATACGCGATGAAGATACCGAGACCAGCGAGACCGAGAACCGACGAGGTGAGTACTTTGGCCGAACTCCATGATGCGGTGATACCACCCCACATCAACCCAATCGTACATGCGGCAGTGCTCGCGATCAAGAGAAATTTACCCCTGCGAGTAAAAGAGCAGTAAATGGAGCAGTAAATGGGATTGAATTCACGGCGACCGTTGCATTCAAACGTACATCCAGTCCATCCGCATAAACTTTCGCGGTAACTACCCGAAGGAACAGGCAAATCCGTCAGAAAGACGACCAATAAACACGCGACAAAACAAATTGGGAGATTGGGGTCTTGACCATCGACTGAGTACCCTTGATAATTTGCGGAACACTGTGACTCACAGAAAAGCCAACGCCACTGTCCTTGCGATGCGAGGCTGCCCCCGACAACAGGCCCGATCGATGCAGCAAGGCACCATACACTGAGGAAAAGAATAAGTTCGCAACCTAGATTGAGCAATTGAGCGACTCTTACAGTCCGAATACACCACCGCATACACCGCGCTCTTGCAGTGGGATGAGATCAGCGAGGATGATCCCCGCGAGTGACTGAATGCAACCTCAGCCCAACCCCTGCATGACCCTGCCCGCGATCAGCATATTCATACTGCTTGCTCCCCACAGATACCGCTACCAAGTACAAAGGGACCTATGGCGGTCAGAATGGCAGGTCAGCGGCCGAATACCTGGGCGAGGCCACCACTCATGGGGAGGAATGCGGTGGAGGCAAGGGGTGTCCGCAGCTGAATCTGCGGCTGGTGATGACGTCCACGAGGATGCTGAGAGACCGCTTCGGAGCCCGTGGGCTGCAGGAAGGGTGAAGGCGCTGTGGAGTGGCGTTCTGAGTGTCCATCGACGAGCAACCCTGGGTGGGTCGCATAGCCGGCTCCGACCCAAGTGAACTGGGATGTATGTAAAGCATGGGCGATGGTAGGAAGTGCTGTAGCGACAGAGGACAGCTCGAGGGCAGAAAGAGAAAGGCAGATACAGAAAGAAGCAAAAATGGACCAGAACTTGGCGTCTCTCTTGTACGACCGTGTTGTGTTTGATTGGAGGATCCTTTCGTCGTCTGCCGATGTTTGCGTCATGGGAAATTGGCTCGAGGTTGCGGGGGACATGAAGACGCTTCCAGCGATCTCGCGGGATGCAGTAGAGTGCAGGCAGCTGCGGGTCCGACTACGACAAACAACTGGCGGTGTGTCAAGATTCCGAGTAAACCGTTAAGTTGCTGTAAGATTCGTTGCTTCTCCATCCAAGAAGAGCGGCCGAGATGCACTTCGCATGACCTGCAGAAAGCTATCAAGGGGAGCCAACGTCACATTAGCATTCGTTTCAGCTTCTCGGTGCGTAATTCTCAGAGGATGACTTGGGCTCATCTGCCCGTAGTAACGCCGCTCTCGTCCAACGTCACGGTGACTGCCATCAATTTTTTGCGGAGCGGAGCTGCTACAGCACTTCTCACAGTGCATATAAACCAGAATATAGACCGCGTTCTTGCAGTGTGACGGGATCAAAATGATTCCCGTGAGGGATTAAACAGCACCTCCGCCCAGTCGCTTCTCGCGATAAGCACGTCCATAGCGCGTGCGCCACCGCAGATACCACTACCTAGTGGATGGTGGGCCGGCGACCGAAACTTGAGTGAGGCCGGTGATCGCTCGGGGCCTCTTAGGTAGTACTAGGCAGCGCAATTGATGGACAGTCGGGAGCTGACTTGGGGCTGTAATGTCCAGCTTGGAAGCCCATGCTACGCGACCGGGCGACGTCACCAACATCGAGTTAAAGGTGGCCCATCCATTATAATCGGATAGTATATTTCTGCAACACATGCCAGTGGCACACTTGGATCATTTCTGACAAAGCGCTAATGTTGGCAACTTGGGATGCGAGAGTGCCTGCGGAGGAACGACACACCATTAAGTAGAGCCTTGTCGACCACCAAACTTGAATCAGGTGTTGTCTCCTTCAAAATGAGACACTGAGTGTCACAACCGGAGGAGAAAACGAACGGAATCCCTGTCAGCCTTCGATTCGCCGACCTGAGTCGACATGAGAGCGAAGATGAGCAGATGAAGGAATTCACACGCACGGGAACATATATAGTTACTGCTCTTTGGTCACCGCTTCGGTCGGATGGAATGTGCGAGGGGAAGAGAGAGGCTGGGGAAGGACAGGACGGTGTGAGCTACGGGACAGGCGGGAAACCTCGCAGCATATGTCCGAGGGGTAATGCGCATCGCTTGAGGCCCGATGGAGAGAGTCGCGAGGCGCCTCGAACCGAGGTTTGAGGTGGGCTGTGAACAGGCCGTGCCCAGCGGGACTGAACAAGCAAGGTAGTGACAGCGCAGACAGAGGCACGGGTCCAATGGCAACGCGGGCCACCTGCTTACCAAACGGATCACAGTACTTACGTATCACACATGTAGAATCAAACAACGATCAAACATTGAGACAAGAAAACACTCTGCATCTTGCTTTACATGAAATTCCGAACTCGAAGAAAGTAACTCGGCTCAGTGCATCTATCAGCTTAAACTCTCACTTTATCTTGTTACCGTATTTACCACCAACTGAGTTGCCGTTGGTGGCGGTCTCATACCGACCGATTCGTCTTCATCACCCAGTCCGCATCGAGCATGTCATGCAGCGGGAATCCTCGCATGAACCATGACGCCGCAAGTCCAACGCCACTGATGACGGCCAAGACACGCCACAGGACCGCTAGGATAGCCGCAACCTCCGATAGAGTCTGCGAAGAGAGCGCAGAAAGCGCTGGGATAAGTGCGTACATGATCGCAGTGCCTTGTGGGACAGAGCTGACGAACGAAATAAGAAGCTTCTTTGTAAGTTCGGTCTGCAGGACGGTACTTCCAATGGTGATACCCCATACCTAGAGAATGTAGTCACGCTTGATGATGGACTCATGACGGTGAAACTAAGACACTCACGGAAGCAAATGAACGAAGGAACCACATGAAGGGCATCGAGGGGACGTTTTGCGTCACTGGTAGGGGCGCTTGAATGGGGTACATTGGTGTCGCGCTCGGCAGTCTGTCAGGCGTTCGATAGAACCCATCAGGAGAATCGAGCGCGGCGATAATGATCGTTCCGCGCTCATAACGAATGATCACGCCCGGCTCGTACGTAGCGGCGTTGATAGATATTGCAGGTCAACACCGCCTACGCTGCAAGCGTGTTCGGTGCGGAAGGCGACGCGGGCGAGAAGGTGGCTGTGAAAGGGGTACTGCGGTCAACCCCCGTCAACAGCGTCTTGAGCATGGTGCCTGTGACGTTCGAGGGTTTCGCGCCCTTGTTGGATAGGTGTTCATATAAAGCGAGGATGGCCTGCTCAGTGACGATGAGGTGTTATGACTAGTCCTGAAAGTGAAGGGACGCACCCATATCAAAGGGTAGAGCTACTAAATACCAGTGAATGAGTGAACGGGATCATGCTTCAGGCCGATCAATCTACCTACAGGTCGAGAAGCGCCCCAACTTAGGGTCCAAGATTCGGTGAGTAAGGGGGAGTTCTGAGATCCACGTGTCATCACCAGCCGACTAGGGCCAACCACAGCAACTCACTGTTGATACCGAAATCGCCAGACAAGTCAGCCGTCAGGGCGACAGGGTCTCCCAGGGCGTGGCTTTCGGCAATCTTCTTGACCTCTAGAATGAGTGGCTGGAATCTCGTCCAGAGGGCCTCCATAAAGGAAACGCCGTGTTCTTTCGCGGCTGCGAGCAAGGACTTGAGTTCCGCCGCATTTGATGCGACTGGCTTCTTACAAAGCACGTGCTTCTTTGCTTTGATGCCATCCGAAGGCATTTTCATAGTGAAGGGTGTGAGGAGTGCCTGATATATGAATAGTGTGAACGAGAGTGGGGTGGCAGAATTGTCGTCACAAACCGATGTAGATGACACCGACGTTCTTCACGATCTCATTGAGAACCGAGAGATTTCATGTAGTGAGGCAAAACAGGTTACTCACTGTCAGCATACACTTGTTTGTGGCCGCCATATGCCTTGATGAACCGATCTCCGTTTGCGTGCCGAGCGATGGACTGCCGAGTCCACGTTACGAGAGCCGACTGCAGTTACTTTATCCACTATGTCATGGACATCACGGCTACAGGGGTAGGTCAGAGAACGGGAGATGCTGCGCAGAAAATTCTCGCCTACGTCTTGGGATCGATGAGGACATCCTGACAGTCATTTCAGTGAGAAAGACAATACGGCTGGACATTGCGATAGCTCACCTTGACGAAGTCGCCCGAAATTCTACCAGTGGAGATGATTCCCCAGCGCAAGGTTGAGCTGATACCATGGCGAAAGAGACTGAAGTCAATGAGAGGGGAGAACAGGCGTCCGGACGAGGTTTTTCTCAGTATCGGCACAGCAATGGACCAAGTTGCCTGCTGACCACAGGTAAGCCAGCGGGGGAGACCGTCAGCCTAGGGATGCTCTATCAGATAAGGGAAATTCTCACTGCTAGGCCCTTAGCGACGCGCGACATGGCTGACGTGCACCAGCAAGATGCAGAACAAACGCTGCACAACGTCTTAGTGACCCTCTTTGAACACTCGGACGTCCTCGCCCAACATCTTCTCCCCGAGCTGCTCACTACCCAACGCGATGACAAGCCGCGCGTACTCGCTGTCCGAGATCGAGATGTCCTGAGCTGGGATCCAGAGCTTCAGGCTCAATTCGTCGGAGGGCACCCCAGGATTGGGGAGACGATGTATCTCTCTGTCCTCAGCGCCAAGGAGTAGAGCGGAAGCACATCGCAGCCGACGCTCCAGATGTCCTCGCGCGTCTTGCTCATCTGAATGCATGCTATGAGCATGTATACCTTGGGTTGCGGTACATCATGTCCGTCAACGGTCGCAATCGGGCGGTGATTGGAGAGGAGATGGGGAACAAGCTCGGCATCGCGCATTCGCTGTCGCCTGACCAGCCCTCCGTGGGAAGTTTCGCGCTCATCGAGAAATACGGGCACGTATGGCGCGAGGAAGTCGTGAGGGCGGTCGAGGATGTTGGACGTATCGCTCAGAGTAGGCTCGCCAAGTTGGTGGTGCGGTGAGTGAGCAGGATGAAGTCGGGGAACAAGACATTCTCCGAGTCATTATGTAACCTGGTATGCACAGAAGAGAGGGGATTGCCTACATACTACAACATAGTACTAAATCCGAGTCATAGTGCTATACAGTACGAGCGAAGATCATGAGATCAAGTCGGATGAGGCTCGCGCGGGGAAACTCCTGTGGTTATTCCCAGCTCTGTAAGTCCCCGTCGCATTATCCTGCACTGGAGCCTGTCAAGATAGACTCGGCGAGCTTTGTCGGTTCGCATCTCCGCGATCAACTTCTTCGCTGCATCGTAATCTGGCCGCCACCTTTCGAGGGTGGCCTCTCTCGTATTCTGAAACCCCTCCTGAAAATCACGGAGGGTGGCGGCAATCGCCGCTACCCCCAGAGCAAATAGGTTGTCGAGATTATTATGCAGCTGAGAAGGCTCTATGTAAGCATAGAGCCTTGGGGCACGAAGAAAGAGGAGGTCAACCATCAACGTATGGAATAGACGGGAGGAGAAATATTGGTCATCCGGGGTTTCGCGAAGATACGTGAAATTTTGAAGTAAGCCGGCAACCTTTCGGACATAACGCTGGCGAACACGACCGATCTCGTCGAGTGTAACGTGAAGGGACTCGAGCTCGGGCTCATCTTCATCTTCGTCTGTTGCGTTCTCGGCATCCGGCGTGGGCTCTGAGTCTGCATTTGCCAGTGGTGCCAACTCCATATCTGAAACAGGCCCCGAATCTTCATATTCCTCCCGCATGCGGAGTGTGAGGTGTAAATGAGCAAAGGTGTGACCTTTCCACTGCTCGAAGACTGTCTGGAAACATCGCGACGTCTCGGAGCGAAGGGACGACGGCTCTGCGACTTCCGCTAGACCGGAAACTATGCGCCTTCCCTTCGTCATTGCCTCCGAGATCATCTTCTCCGAGTCTGCTTGCAGTGGGACGGCCGTTGTGGTCACCATACGTCTGAACATGTCATCGCGAGCGCGATTAAGCAGATCAGTCCTCTCCTGCTTCGAAAGACGTGTTGCTGTCGAATGAGAGCCTGTTGCGGGATGGTGGGAATCAGGCTGGGTGTATGGCGAAGTGGAGGTAGGAAGATGATACGGTGGAGTAAAGGAGGCTGTGGAGGTCTGAGGGTTCCCCCGTTGACGGGATGAGCGCGATGACCGGATGACTGATGTCGAAGGGCCAACATTCGCAGTAGCCTGGTATGGAACAGAGGAGCTTGAGGATGCCGGGTTCAATTGAAAGTTGATAAAAGCGGGTGCATTGTTAAATGAATGCGCGGACGACATGGAAGACCGTTGCTGATTAGTCTAAATTATCAACGAATCGTTTGAATAAAGACCAAACACGGCAACTTACGACATCTGGAGGGTAACGAGGATGCGACGCGGTGAATTGCGGCCAGTGGCTAGCCTGATTAGTTTATCAATGAGTCATTTGAGCAATGACCAAACAAAGCAACTTACAACGTTTGGAGAGAAATGAGGATGAGCCGACGATGTGGTGGATTGTTGCCAGTGGCCTGCCTGATTGGTCGGAATCCTCGACGATCGTCTGAGTACAAAGTAGAAGGCGACTCACTCCACTCGGGGACTCCGCAAACATGGGGTTGACCGGTGTGGTCTGACCTTCCAGATTGATAGGACTTAAATGGGATGGGTCAGCAGCCCCCACATCAGTCGACACTTGTTGCGCATAAAGGTCTGGTCTGAGGTTGAAGTAGCACCCCTGGCCTGGTTCGGGGGAGAAATGTTGAAGGGGTGGGTGGTTTGGATGCATGGAGACAACGGACAGACAAGGAGGGGGGAAGACGAATGGAAACACAACTGCTTCAATACATATATCAAGAACAAAGGTTGTATGCTGACCGTACGAGCATATTTATAACTGCTTATCGGCATCAAATGGAGGGGAAATGTGGGAAGCGTCCAATCCATCGAATTCTTCCTCACTATCTTCAGCGAACAAATCCTTTCCAGCTCCGCGGACCACTTCCGACCAACGTGCATCCCGTGTACCAATGACATGTTCCATTTGGTCTACATGTGATCTGGCTTCTGATAACGCAGCTAATTCTTGAGCTTGACTGGCCTGGAAACACATCACGTTATCTCTAAGTTCCGGTGCGCTGCGCACACCGAGGGCCTCATCGAGAAGTTCAATGCGGGCGTGAAGGGTCGCGAGGTCTCCAGAGTGCTGGTCGTATATGGCGTTGAGAAAGTCTATATGGCGTTGCGAAGATTCAATTTCTGCTGATGTGAGGGCGAGCCGTTGGATAATGCAGTTGTGGTCTGCCACTTTAGCGTGGAGCGCTGCCCGTAGAATTCTATCTGGCATCGCGGAAAGAGCAGTAACAAATCCATGTTTGTTCTATGTATGTAAGGCAATCGTCTAGGCGCTGAACAATAGCATAACTCACATCCTGGACATCACTCCTTGTCAAGTCAACGGGAAGTGTGATTCCCAATGCCCGTGCTGCATAACGCAGCCCAGAGGGAATATCACTGCCGTGGGAGGGATCAAATCGTGGATTTGAGGAACCGGGAGAACCGGGTTCTTCAGAAGTGTACCGTCTGTAGGATAGAACGGAGGAGGGGGGAGGAGGAGGGCTGAATGAGATGGGGTGCGGACGAACGAGATTGTCCGAAATTGACATTCTTTTGATACCCGGCTGTCGGGTTGGACTGTCGTCGAATGCGAGTTGAGAATAGTGTCGCCTGGACTGGACTTGGGCGAGATCACTCGGGCTCTCCCGGGGGGTAGGCAAGGAGGAGTCGACTGATGAAGTGAGTGAAGGGGAGAGTGGTGGTACAGCAGCCAATGCGGTGGAAGGTTCGCTTCCAGACATATGAGTCGACGGATAGCGAGCCCTGAGATCATACCAAACACTTTGGCAGCTAGTCGGAGTGAATATCTGAGCTCGAAATAGGAACAAACAATGAAGTGAAATCCAAGAGTTTGGCGACAACATTCTTCGCAGTTTTTGGACATCATTGGGTTATTTCGAAGATTGTCATTCGTGATCACAGACTCTGGCCGTACTCACCGTGGGAAAAGTATATAAACGAGATCCTATAAGTAGTGATGTTTGCTGCTTCGACGGAGTGCGAGATGATATTGGTATCGATCTAAAAAATGTAGGGCTGAGCAACAGATCAACGTGGACATTGCTCACCATTTGTCATCACGTTTTACGGTGTAAGTTAAGTTTTCCAGGAAGTGTGATCGGCAGAGCTTCAAATCAGATTCAAAAGGAAATATTAGAGTCTCTAACCAAGTACTTACTATTTCAAGCTATGCCGGATCGCGCGATGATGTTGATATCGATGTCTCACAGCAAAGCATAAACGCGTGTGTCTGGGCCGACCGAAGATCAAAATGCATCGTGCTCAGGCTCCAGCGCAACCAACGGCCAGAGGGACAGTACATAACGTGTCACGGTTCGAGTTCGGTTTTTCCGGGATATTTGCCAGCACTGTGGCGTTTGGTCAGCCCGTGAGATCGAACCGATCAGTAGTATAACGCGTCAAACTTCAAGACTGCTTCAGAGCAACAACCGTACCTGAGGAAAGGTAACCCTGCACTAAGTGTCCTGGCTGACTCGTGTCCCGCCGACACTAGACGAAGACGAAATGTTTCGCTACTTCCGCAAAGCGTCGTTACCTATGCGTCGCCATTAGTTGAGATAAGACTGACAGATTGGTGCCGCAACTATGTGGATGAGGTTGGAAAAATGCTGCCGTGCTTACTTTCCCAAGTAAACAGTGCAAAATTGCGGATAACATTGAACCATTGCTGTCACGGTATACTAAAATCGGTCATCTTTGATAGAAAGACAATTACTATATCGGGCCACAACCTATAACCCCGTCGACGTACAGAGTTGTCCGCACTGAGACCACCCCATTTCGACGCAGACGGACCACCCTGCCAATTCATATTGACTTGCAGCGCGCCATAGATCTTGCTTGGTGAAACAGGAAGACACCTTTTTTTTGCCGGCCATGTCCATGCCTGTACTAATGCTTCCTCCGGGGACGTTCCACTACGTGCAACCTCAAAGCCTCCGTCACACCAGCGACATCCGGAGCAACTTGAACCCTTTTACGACGAGTCGTTTAGGAATGTTTCGGGCCTCCCAGACGGGTGGTCCTGGTTAGTTGCCGTTTGACATCGAACTTCAAATTCTGCGTACCCCGTTTGGTGCTCTCGCGGGAAGTATCACCAGCGCATAACAATACGACCGAGCACACTAGCTATGTTACACTTCGTTCAATGCGTTCACGTATCTCGAAAGGCCGACAAGCCAAACAGGTCATTCCAGGCACTCGATATCAGATCTTCAGGACTACTCGCCCTGCAATTTTTCCTTGCTTCATTTCATCAAATATACTGGAAGATTAACGTCTCGTGAGTACACAGGGGAAGAAAGAATATTCACACGTACGTCTCCAGCTCCTCCAAGGATCGGAGGGTGTAATGACAAACTACCTTCCCCCTTGCAGCAATCTCCAGGGCTTCGATGGCATCTTGACGGGATCTAAGGAGTGGGTATTAGTCATCAGCGCGAATCCATCACGCGGTCATGGAGTGTATGACACTTGCCCGACCACAGATCCGATCAGCTTAATTTCCTAATGCCGTGGTCCACCTACGTCAGCCATGTTTGCAATACAATGCAGAATATGGGTATACCTTGCCGATCAACACCTCAAAGGGAACTTGGAGTGGTGTTGGTGGCACCCCCACGCAAATGATCGTTCCTGTTTTCCGAATGTAGTAGCATGCTTGGGTATATGACGCAGCCTGGGTACAGGCAATCCGATGACCACTGATCAACGACGAGGAGATGAAAATACTTACTACGTCGGCTGCAACGATAGTCGCTTGGGGACCGAGCCCATCCGCAGCGGCGATGACATTCTGGACGAGGGCGTCCCCGCTTTCCTTGAAATCAATCCATTTCTCGGCGCCGAGGGAGAGACACAGTTTACGCTTCTCCTCACCGCTGTCTATGCACGCGCGTGAAAAAAAGTGGGGCGATAATTATCGATAAGGGGACATGCCTATGGCGATGACACGGAACCCCATCGCGACGGCATATTGGATCGCTGGATCGAGGAGTGTTTGAGTTGAGCAGTGCGGAGAAATAGGGACGGAAATATGCTTACCGAGATGTCCGAGACCGCCGCCTGCGCCAGGAATCGCAAGCCAGCTGCTTGGCAGCGTCCTAATGCACTTGAGGCCTTTGTAAACTGTCAGGCCCTAGAGCGCGATGCAAAAACGGGTTAGCGGAGAAGAATAGTAAATGGGATTGAGGCTTACAGCACACAAGATAGAAGTCGCAGCTGCACTGTCAAGCGTCTTGGGGATTGGAGTCACATAATAGGTCCATGCAACCTTGAAGAGCAGAATCGATACTCGACATGGAGAGAAGATTTAGCAATATAGGCTCACCGCATATTCAGCAAAGGTCCCGTCCGTGGTGTAGCCGTGGGTGAGTCGCGTGGAGCAACCTAGCGATAAGATATATCAGAAACGATCAGTGTTCGATCAGGTTCTCCCAGCGCTATTGATGCATGCTTCGATAGAGATATGAAGTACTGGATGTACTCACTCGACTCGCTACCCGTACGACAATCTTCACAGTGCAGACACGCCCGCGCGATCCACTTGAGCCCAACTCTGTCTCCCACGCTAACTGGGCTATCTGCCGTTCCAGTACCGATGGCCACAATGGTGCCCACCCCTTCGTGCCCACCGATGCGCGGTAGCGTCGGTTTGTGCAACCAATCGCCATTACGGGCGTGGAGGTCGCTTTGGCAGACGCCTGCATGCTCGATCTTGACGAGACATTGGTTCACTTGAAGCTGCGTCGGATCCGGAACGGGATGTGCAGTGAGGAGAGCCAAGGGCTCGCCGAACGTCTGTATCTGTGCTACGCGCTGGACGGCGGGGAGGGTTGGGAGGGTCATGGCTATCAGCTCGATGCAAGAGGCTCGGGTACGAGCGGGCGCTTGTTCTTCGCACCCTGGGAATAGTGCAACTGCCTGTCTATCATCAAGTTCAGTTGCGAGCTCAGCAACAAGTCTCAAACCACTTCGTTTCTTTTTTTGCGTTCACTGCAACAGAGATTTATCAGCGGTCAAGGATCCTAGAAAAAAGACGGACACCCGAACGTACCCGGATATTTTAAATTGGAGACAGCGGCCAAGCGCACTGGAGGCTTCAACTTGAACATGCGACCAACCGGGTCTTCAATGACCTCGATCCGTGACAAAGTGCTATTTTTCGAACCTGAAGGTGGACTGCCTTCACGGCCTCGTTGCATAGTGGCTGTCCTCCCCGGTGCCACTAGTCACTCCCGAGTCCTTGCAGAGTCAAACGGGCCCCACGGTGCGTCTGTGACACCGTACCGTTTTGATACTATTGAACGGACTCATTTGGTGCAAGGGGGCTTAATTGTACGATGCATCCACAAGAGCAACCCACCATGCAATGGTGACCATAAGCCTTTACCAGGTTACTTCAGCACCTAATTCCGGCTCCTACCAACTCTGCCCGGGTTATCGTACGTGGTCCTGGTAAAAGGCACGCAGCCCTTGTGATAACAACGTGGGGTGCACGTGGGGAAGTCGCTGCGATCAAACTTGCCCGGTCTTAAAGTTGATCACCGCAAGGTCCGCCACGAGGCTGATTGAGTATTGATTGATGATGATCCAGGGTTCGGGGAAGTTTCTTTGCAAGGTCGTTCACCGTCGGGTGACCAATCCTCTTGCTCACGGGTATATCACGCGCCCCGTTAAATTGGGAGCGACTCACCGTCATGAGAATGATACGATCGGAAGGATGAGCGTGGCCAGGTTTGTGACCTTCGCTGTGCACGTTCAAGTCCTCTACAGGTACGATTCATTGACAATATACTATCTTCTGTACGACTACGGTCCCACCTCACTGTTTTTTCCAGTCAGCTGGTCTTTCTGCTGTACAGCCGAGCCCGGGTTTGACTGGTGACTGCCAGACCCCCAACGTATAAAATGCACACTCTGCGATCGAGTCTGCATCCTCTCAGATCGTACGCCCCGTCCTGAGCTCGTCTTATCCACTCTTCATCCACCATCATGCAGTTCACGTCTGTTCTTGCCGCTGTCTTCGCGCTCGCTCTTCCCGCCTTTGCGCAGACTGTAGAGACTCTGTCGTACGACACGACGTACGACGAGCCAACTCTCTCCTTGGCGACAGTCGCCTGCTCTAATGGCCCCAACGGCCTCTTGACCAAAGGCTACACCACCCTCGGCTCCCTCCCCACCTACCCCAACCTTGGAGGGGTGTACACCGTCACCGGTTGGGACTCGGCCGCATGTGGCACGTGTTACGAGGTTACATATGCTCCCACTGGCATGACGCTTGCCGTCCTGGCGGTGGACTACACTGAGGAAGGCTTTAATCTCTCAGAGGAGGCGATGAATGTGTTGACGGGAGGGTTGGCGATCGAGCTTGGCAGAGTCAACGTCGATGCGGTCCAAGTGGACCCATCCGTCTGTGGACTCTGATTGAACCACGGGCCAATACGTCTAGGTTCGATTTTGTCTCCTTGTCGAGTTGAGGATGCTGACCGTCATGCTTACAGACTAAAGACTTTTCATTATTTGGATAAGCGTATCACAGGAAGACGATGTTTAACAAGGGGTTTTGCTTTGGTTCATTTGGAAAATGCATGTTGCTTATTACGATCGTATGTTGAGATCAAGGGCTCTAAAGTGATATCTATACCACTGAAAACATTTTACTTGTGTCAATATTTCCGTTACGATCGGGTGGTTGAGCACGTATGACAAGTTGGCCACTTTCCATGCCAGCGCGAGATGCCTCAGAACCTACGGGGCGATCAGAAGACAGTGCATGATGCTATATGATCTTCTCAGCATATCTCGCGTCGTGATCGCAGAACAGAAGGTACTTGATGAGTGGGGAAAAGCTCAAGCGAAGGACGCGAATCGTGTAGTATACAACAGTGACTCAGACATTGATAAAAGATACAGCGTTGGACGAGCTGGCTTGATTCTTTGTTGCCTTGTGGATCGGATCTGAGGTAGACAAACCTATCAGCAAACCATAAACGCTCAACAGGGGCGTACTCTCCGAGTCGCAACCTTTCAGGCTCCGACGGCATGTTGTCACATTGACCGCTTCTTTTATGAACATATCAGCTAGCACGATCGAGCTCTAGGCCCACTGCACACTGCAAGTCAGGACTCGTCCAATGGCAAAGAGGATTTTTGGTGGCTGGCGTCTACTTGCCCGTGCGGACTCCATTCCCTCAGGCTGTCAATGGGAGGCGATCTCAGATCTTGCTTCAATTCCGGCTTCTTCTCTCTGCCGCTTTTGTTCGGAAATTCTGCTTCAATCTTGTATTTTCCGACGACTTGTCTTTCGATTTTGACATTGGCCTTGACTCTTGAGTCAAGAGAGCATATAGTGAATATGACAATTGAAAGACGCGAATCGTGTAGTATACAGCAGCGGACAGTACTCCGAGTCATCACCAAAAGATACTAGTAGTACACGAGTAAAAACGTAGGCAGGATTGGAGAATCTCTTTATCTGGCGGCAACCGGTCACATGAAGTCCTTTCACAAGCTCCGTGTCACACGGGCCGATGCCTCCCAATAGTCCATCCGAACTCGCATCGCTCCGCGATCAGCACGCTCTTCGAGCTTTTGCTTCGCTTGTCTGACCCTAACAATCTCCACCTCATATTCGGCCTGTTTCTGACGCATTTCCTCGGCCTTCTTCTTCAATGCAAGTTCGTTGGTTTCAGCTTCTCGGAGCTTCTCTTCGCGCGCTGCTGCCAGCCGCTGCATGAGCAGCTCGTTCTCATGTCTAGCCTTTCTCTCATCCGCTCCAAGCTTCCTCTCCAACTGTCCCATGAGGGCCTTGTTTCTCTCCACCGCCTCTCGTTGCTGGACCTCCAGCTCCTTGCGCCTTTCCCTGGCACCTTTTATCTCGTCCGCGAGTTGCTTTCTCTCTTTCTCTGTCTGCTCCTGAACGCGCTTTAGAGCCGCCAATTCTTCTTCGGTCTGCTGTTGCAGTGCGCGAAACCTTGCTTGTGCGGCCGCCAGGTCTTCACGAGTTTGCGCAAGGGTCCTCGACAACCTTTTCCTATCTTCCTCGGCACGCGTCATCTTCTTCTCGAGTGTGCGGCGCTCCTCGTCTAACTCTGCCCGTAAAGCAACATCGTTCGCCTTCGCTGCGTCCTCCATCTGTTTCCTCAAATTCGCGATCTCCTTTTCGTGCTTCTTCTGCATGACCCGCATCTCTGCAGTGAGGACGCTCCCGGCAGCGGTATCCTCCAGTTTCCTCCCCTCTGCCAGCTCCTGTTGGATCTGCATCGTGACGGCCTTGAATGTGATGAGCTCTGACATGACCGCTTGAGCAGACTCCTCGGTATTCAAATGACGACGCATGGCAGCTTTAGCATCGAGGAGGTCCTTGAATCCCCCGGTCCGGAGGTCCTCCTCCCTGTCGTCGCCCTCCTCTTTTCCCACGCGGCTCCAGTTCGTGGTGACGATGCGGACATTCTCGAGATTATCGTCACCGCAGAGCGAGCGGAACATCCTGAGATTCCTTTTCGCAACACCGCCGAGACGGGGATCCGAGATGCGGTGCATGTAGATGATCCCATTGAGCTTCCGTCGTTCTCTGCCAGTGAAAGGTGATCAGAATTTCGTGCTACGAAGGGAAACGAGAATTTGGCACACTTACCCTGCCGCAGGCTCCAAAAAGCTCACGATCTTCTCGAGAATGTCCGTGTCAGTGACACCGTCACGAGAGTCGTCGAAACCAGGTGTGTCGATGAGCGCCACGGAGAGACCGGTCTCTTTTTCCACGTAACGAGCCATCTGGATATCCAATGTTTCGGACTCCTGCTTATGGCCGATTTGAATGTGCGCGTCAGTGATGAGCTGGTTGATGAACTGCATTTATGTGATGTAAGCTTATGTGCAGTGATGTTCTCAGAGTCGATCGCTTACCGTTGACTTTCCTAGCGTCCAGAAGGGAGCACTGAGTCGGACAACCTGCGCAATATGGCCAAGATGAACGTACCAACGCCTGTTGGACCCATGACTCTGTGCATCCGTATCAGGTCGAGTCCATGTCATACGTCGAGAAGTATACATACGCAATCATGACATCTGGATCGTCGGCGACTGTCTTCCTACACGATATGAGCATTCGTATCAGCTCGAGAGTCCATGTCATGCGTCGAGATGTATACACACATGGCCATTGCGTCTCGCTTCGGATGAGATATAAGGGACTAGGTAAACTGTGATGAGTGGTGGGGGTTACGCTGGATGCCTGACGTGGTTGGGGGACGTTGAGGCACCCTTTTATACCGCGTAACGGGACTGGAGGTACCGCAGCGCGTCATCGTTCCCAGCGTTCCTGGTTGGCCGGATGGCATACCGGATTTGGTCTTGCTGCGCCTGTGATGTAGGATGCAGGAATTATTGTTTAGGGTGATGCTGCCACCGTGTGAAGCCCATGTCCATGATATGGGTTACCAGATTCGCCACTGTCACGGACATGGGGCCCTTGAGACCACACCTTCCATTCATAGGGTTATCAGAAATAAGCAGCATTCTGGAAGCCAGCGCTGCCCCAGAAGTCAGATAAGTGCTAGATAATCGAGATCTGACCACTGATCATGATTCATGAACATTGCGCGAAGTGGGGTTCCATTCTAAAACCGAGGGCTCTCAGAAATGAGCAGCATTCTGGAAGCCAGTGCCGGCCCAGAAGTCAGATAAGCATCAGATGATCGAGATCCGACCTGGTGAAAATCGTGCTAAGTGGGGACTCACCTGACGGCCCCTAACGTGATACATACACATACATCATCCTGGCAGATAATGATCAGAGTCAGGGCTGGTCCGAATGGTGTCACCGTGTCAGTCACGCCCAATCAGACTGAGTTAGCGAAATACTACGGTGCATAGTACTGAGTCCTATTGTCACAGTGCTCTGGGTTAGCAACTTGTTCAAATGTAACCAGAAAGAAACGACTGCTTTCCATGCTGCATTATACATGTACCGCAAGCCCGCGGCGTAGCGTCGTACTCCATTCAGGTCTCGAAGGCAGGAAAGATCCGAAAAAAAACCCCGTGAGCGTGCTGTGACTCGCTCACTTGAAACCTTGCCTAATGGGGTCAGTGCCCTACACGTGGGCCGCCAGAAGTTGCCGATTAACAGTCTGGCAAATTTCAATTCCTGATACGACGGAAGCGGTCTACATGAGGCTCCGCTGGAGTATTGCGAAATTGTTCGGGTCCCGACACCACAAACTTAAAAAAAACTCCGAATATCTACTGACGCCGTCCGTTTTGACAAATCGCAAACGCCTCGGGAACTCTATGGAATATACAGGACAGAAATTAGGTAGTATATGGTATATGGGTTAACTCACGGGTCGCACGGGTCTTGCACGACGGCGCGAGGACGATAACGAGGGCACGACGGGAGTGCCTAGCTGCCATGAGGGTGCTAGGGATAATCCAAACGAAATGCAAAACACGTCGGAGCGCGTCAGTGAACGGTTGAAGCAAGGGTATACAACATGCGCACCCAGGAAGGCTCGAGACGAGCAGACGCGCTGGGAGACGAAGTGGACGTGTCGGCAGCGCCAGGATGCGTCGAGGATGTTCGGAACATGCCGACGAAGCTGCTAAGCGTGTCAGAACGCGCCGCGAACGCTCAGAGCAGGATGAGGAGGACTTACCCTAGAGAGCCCCAGACGAGCTGGAGGGCCAGAAATGCGATACGGCAGCGCGATGCGATGTCCAAGGCGTCCATGAATGCCCCAGATGCGATTTAAATGAGCGCGTCGACGCAGGAAACGCGCTACATATAGGCCACCAGGAGGCTGTAGGGGCGAGCAGGACATGTTGGAGTCCGTCGCTGCCGATTCGGACTGGGAAAACGTTGTCGAAGACGGTGTATACAATGGGATAGGCCCAAGGAACGAGGAGAACAAGTGCGTCGTCAAGACTAAGGCGCAACGTCAAAGATAGATGGCCGGAAGGTCAGATGGGTGAGTGGATCGAGTTGTTTGAGGCGCGAAATTGAGGGCGGCGGCGCTGGATACAATGGGAAAGGGTGTCGGAAGGATGGCGCAATGAGCACAACGTACCGTAACTCGCAGCGAGTCGAAACAGGTGCGCTAGTTGAGGAAGACACGAGTCAGCGCCGGCAGTGCCAAAAAGGAACATACCTGGACCATCCAGACTACCTCTCAGCCATTCCAAATCACCTGCCGACCATGTCGATCCGCCGTGTCGTTGGGGATGTATGAAAACAAAACCTAGAAGTTGCCAATCATATGGATTGACTCAGCACAGGATCATGGTGGTGTCGACGATGAATATTAATCGTGGCATTGGACAACTGGCAAGGGACTGACGGGTGGTT
This sequence comes from Tylopilus intermedius, assembly GCA_038091255.1. Classification (NCBI taxonomy): domain Eukaryota; kingdom Fungi; phylum Basidiomycota; class Agaricomycetes; order Boletales; family Boletaceae; genus Tylopilus; species Tylopilus intermedius. The sequence continues at coordinate 4,670 of JBBPOD010000018.1, read as the reverse complement.
ACATGTTACATCGCAAGCCCTGTCACTGTGTCCTCGCCGTCGTCCGTGTTGCGTGGTGAAGGGGTGAGGAGGTTATATGGGCCCATCGTCGTTATCATCATCGTGGGCCACTGCCATGACCTCGCTGGGGATGGACGTGCTCGCATGGGACGCATTGCACGACGGGTCGTAGTTGTTGGACAGGCGGTGGCAGTGCCATCATCGCCATGTCATCCGACCACCGCGAAAAAATTAACTCCATCACGCCAAAAATATCTCAGGCTGGCCACCGAGAAAAAAGTCCATCACATCGAGTTTCATCAGCGCCAGAAGCGACGAACACGTGGCTACTACATAGTGGTTATATAGTGGGTGACGTAGTGAACAGCAGGGGGTAACGAGTGTACAATGTTAGTGACCATCTTCAGCGTCATCGTTGTCGCGTCGTCATTGTGTCGTCGTGCCGTCACGCCATCGCGTTGACGCATCTCCGTTTGTCCGCAAGCGAGGATGAGGGTGGGTGACAGCGAGGGGACGACAACGGCAACGGCGTTCACGTTTGTAGGCGAACGGGATGGGGGATTGAACGAGGGCCGGGAGTGGGGTCACGCCATCGTGTTATCGGTGAGGGAGAGGGTGCACGCATCACGGGGTCACGTCGTGGGTAAGGAGAGCAGCCTGAGGCCCCTGCCGCCATCGTCATTGCGTTGTCGCGTCGTTTACATCGCCGTCCCGAGGTGGTGGTGTAATGGTGGGCACGGACGAGGGAGAAGGAGAGGGCAATGGGTGCCAGTGTCTGGGAGGTTGACGTCTATTTGCCCGTGCGGACTTCATTTCCCCGGACCATGGCCTGGCACTTCGCTTCAATTCCGGCTTCTTTTCTCGTCTTCCCTCAGCACTATGGTATTTTTGTTCAAAATTCAGCTTCAGTACGTCTTGCATTTTCCGATCACTTACCTTTCTGTCTCGACACTGGCCTTGGGTCAAGAGAGCATGCAATCGCAATGAACCTGACATTTGAAGGACGCGGATCGTGTAGCTTACAGTAGACATCACCCAGACATACCAATACACTAGCGGAAACATAGGGAGGATTGGAGAATCTCTTTTAACAGCCTCTGCCGACAACCGCTCTTTTAATGGCCACAAGGGGTGCTTTCGCAAACCCACCGAGGATCCCAACGAGGCTGTTCTCCTTCGCACCCTCACCGATCACCTCACCCATGTCGCCGAAAAACCTGCCGAACATTCCGCGATCAGCACGTTCTTGGAGCTTCTGCTTCGCTTGTCCGACCCTAGCAATCTCCGCTTCATATTCGGCCTGTTTCCGACGCATTTCGTCGGCCCTCTGCTTCAATGCATACTCGTTGGCTATAGCTTCCCGGAGCTTCTCTTCGCGCTCTGCTGCCAGCCGCTGCATGAGCAGCTCGTTCTCACGTTTAGCCCTCCTCTCATCCTCCCCCAGCTTCCTCTCCAACTGCCCCATGAGGACCTTGTTTCTCTCCACCGCCTCTCGCTGCTGGACTTCCAGTTCCCTGCGCGTTTCCACGGCATCTTCTATCTCGTCTGCGAGCTGCTTTCTTTCTTTCTCTGTCTGCTCCTGAACGCGCTTTAGAGCTATAAATTCTTCTTCGGTCCGCCGTTGCAGGTCCTGAAACTTTGATTGTGCAGCTGCGAAGTCTGCACGAGTCTCCTCGAGGGTCCGCGACAACCTTTGCCTATCCTCCTCGGCAAGCGCCATCTTCTTCTCGAGTGTGCGGCGCTCCTCATCTAACTCTGTACGTAAAGCGAGATCGTTCGCCTTCGCTGCGTCCTCCATCTCTTTCTTCAAATTCGCGAGCTCCTTTACGTGCTTCTCCTGCATGATCCGCATCTCCGCAGTGAGGACGGTCCCGGCGGCCGTATCTTCCAGTTTCCTCCCCTGTGCCAGCTCCTGTTGGATCTGCATCGTGACGGCCTTGAACGTGATGAGCTCTGACATGACCGCTTGAGCAGACTCCTTGGTATTCAAATGACGACGCATGGCAGCTTTAGCATCGAGGAGAGCCTTGAATCCCCCGGTCCGGAGGTCCTCCTCCCTGTCGTCGCCCTCCTTCTCTCCCACGCGGCTCCAGTTCGTGGTGACGATGCGGACATTTTCGAGATTATCATCACCGCAGAGCGAGCGGAACATCCTGAGATTCTTTTTCGAAACACCAGTGAGTCGGGGATCTGAGATGCGGTGCATGTAGATGATCCCATTGAGCTTCCGTCGTTCTCTGCCAGTGAAAGGTGATCAGAATTTCGTGCTACGAAGGGAAACGAGAATCTGGCACACTTACCCTGCCGCAGGCTCCAAAAAGCTCACAATTTTCTCGAGAATGTCCGTGTCGGTGATACCCTCACGAGAGTCGTCGAAACCAGGTGTGTCGATGAGCATCACGGAGACACCGTCTTTGGCGACGTAACGAGCCGTCTGGATGTCGATTGTTTCGGACTCCTGCTTATGGCCGATGCGAATGCGCACGTCAGAGGTGACTTGGTTGATGAACTGCATTTATGCGATGTAAGCTTGCGTGCAGTGATGTTCTCAGAGTCGATCGCTTACCGTTGACTTTCCTAGCACGCAGAAGGGAGAACTGAGTCGGACAATTTGCGCAATGTAGCCAAGGTGAACTTACCAACGCCTGTTGGACCCATGACTCTGTGCAACCAGTCCGTATCAGTTCGAGTCCATGTCATACGTCGAGAAGTATACATACGCAATCATGACATCTGGATTGTCGGCGACTGTCTTCCTACACGATATGAGCATTCGTATCAGCTCGAGAGTCCATGTCATGCATCGAGATGTATACACACATAGCCATTGCGTCTCGCTTTGGATGAGATGTAAGGGACTAGGTAAACTGTGATGAGTGGTGGGGGTTACGCTGGATGCCTGACGTGGTTGGGGGACGTTGACTCGGAGGTACCCTTTTATACCGCGTAACGGGACTAGAGGTACCGCAGCGCGTCATCGTTCCCAGCGCTCCTGGTTGGTCGGATGGCATACCCGATTTGGTCTTGCTGCTGCCCGCGATGCAGGATGCAGGATGTATTGTTTAGGGTGATGCTGCCACCCTTGTCCGTGATGCTGCTCACCAGATTCATCGCTGGCACGGCCATGGGGCGATATCCCAGGCCGGACCACATCTTCCATTCTGAAGTCGAGGGTTCTCATAAATTAGCAGCACTCTGGAAGCCATCGCGGCCCCAGAAGTCGGATAATCGAGATCTGATGAACATTGCGCGAAGTAGGGTTCCATTCTAAAATCGAGGGTTCTCAGAAATGAACAGCCTCCTGGAAGCCAACGCGGCCCCAGAAGTCAGATAAGTGCTAGATAATCGAGATCTGACCACTGGTGAAAATTGCGCGAAGTGAGGATTCACCAGATGATTGCCCCTACGTGTTGCATACTACGCATACATCATGACACGATGTTCAAGTTAAAGATGATGATCAGAACCTGCTAGTGGCTCGGGGCTGGTGCAAGTGGTGTAACTGTGTCAGTCACGTCCAATCAGAGTCAGCAACCTGTCAAGTTCAAGTTCAAACGTAACCAGAAAGAAAGAACCGCCTTCCATGCTGCACTACATGTACCGCGAGCCAATGATGTAGCAGCGTAGTCAATTCATTTCTCGAAGGCAGGAAAGATCCGAAAAAACCTCCGTGAGGGTGCTGTGACACTCACGTAATACCTTGCCTAATGGTGCCAGTGCCTCACACCGAGTCACACGTGGGACGCAAGAAGTTGCAAGTTGACAATCTGTATAGGCAGGGTCCGCCAGAGAATGTCATGGGTATACCCCGGGTATCAGCAGTCGTAACCCCACCCATGCCCACGTGGTACCACGCCTGCATCCATGGGTGTCGACCGTACACCAGACCCCATGTGCCAAGAATTCACTCCCAAGTTTCGAAGGCAAATGCTTGCTTCAGCACCTTCAGCGCCTGTGCTTGCATTCGCCCTGACGCCGCGACAAGATGAGTGCGTCACTGAGGAGATGAAAAATACTTACTACGTCAGCTGCAACGATAGTTGCTTGGGGACCCATCCGCAGCGGCGATGACATCCTGGACGAGGGCGTCCCCGTGAGATAGACACAGTTCACGCTTCTCCGCACCACTGTCTATGCACGCGCGTGAAAAAAAATGGGGCGATAATTATCGGTAAGGGGACATGCCTATGGCGATGACACGGAACCCCATCGCGACGGCATATTGGATCGCTGGATCGAGGAGTGTTTGAGTTGAGCAGTGCGGAAAAATAAGGACGGAAGTGCACTTACCGAGATGTCCGAGACCGCAGCCTGCGCCAGGAATCGCAAAGCCAACTGCTTGGCAGCGTCCTAAATTCCAATTCACTTGAGGCCTTTGTAAATTGTCAGGCCCTAGAGCGGGATGCGAACATGGGTTAGCGGAGAAGAATGCTAAATGGGACTGGAGTCTCTTACAGCACATACTAGTAAGATAAAAGTCGCAGCTGCACTGTCAAGCAACTTGGGAATTGGAGTCGCATGATAGATCCATGTGACCTTGGGGGTCAGATCTCAGAATCGACGTCTCTCCTTTTCGTCGCACCCACCCACCACACCCTGCCTTGCTGCCATCTCTGCTTCGGGGCTCGAGCGACACCCATCGCTCCCCGCCTGCCCCGCAGTTCACGCCT